>JAVQJL010009723.1:0-39531 GCA_036024295.1 Nannoperca obscura | reverse complement strand
GTTTTGTACTGTTCTTTGACAGCAGATCTTTATAAATATGTGATTTTCTTGTACTTTAAACATATATTACTTTTTTCAAAAAATACAGAAAAAAACTGTATTTTTGTACAGTAAAAATCAGTTAAAAAATGTTTTTTTTACAGTGTACGGTCTAAATGTAAAGGTTGAAAGAAATTTCGAATTAGGTTCACCCAGTAAAATATAGTTTATATGTGAAAAAAAGGTTCAACATTTTATGTTTTTTACCAACTTTTTGTAGACGCTGATTAAATGTTTATCACCATCTGGCAATACCACTGCCTCTGCAGCTAGATGATACCAGATCAACTGGTTCACCACCACATTGTGATGCCATCACTGCAGTTTTCATTCAGCGTCTACGAGTATAAATTAAGCTTGTGTATATTTTAAATATTAGACAAAAGTAGCTGTGTCTGAAACTCATGTTGTTTCCAAAATTGGAACTGTGGGCCTCAAAAGAAAGATGCATAAAGATTTCAATTTCATTGAGAAACTATAAAGCAGAAGATTTTAGAGTGTGTACTGTACGTGGTTCAATGTGTTTTGTATGTGCTGTCCCTTGCAGTCCGGTAAAAGACAACTGTGTGGCATCTACCAGCAAACCAAATCTCAAGCAGGTGACGTGTGGTTACTGTTGTGCTACAACTTGTCCTTTGAGTCTGGTGTTTCTGTCATAATTCTCTTTATCAACACCCACAAACGGCACGATAATAAGTTATGGAACTAATATACAGGAGGCTTAGATTGCTCCACTGGCCGTAAGAAACATCCATCTGAGATTCTACAGATTTATGTATCTATAGTATCAGTATTGAAGCCAGCAGGATGTTAACAAGTTACAATTGGACAAATGTAACAGATGGGATCATATATTCAGTTAGCTGACTAACACTGCACATAAAGTTGCTTTGAAAAAAACTAAATCTATTCCATTATTTGCTGAGTTGGATTCCATGAACATCTAATAAATGTCTGTATTATTATTAATGACCTCTCCGTTTATTGCAGTTGTTTACTGTACAAAATCCTGTCAGGAGCTTTGAGACAGATGCAGAGCTCAGATCAGTGCTTCCACTGTTACAGTGTGTGCATAATGTAATATGTCAGCAAACACAGCTGGTTGCACACTCAGAGATTATGTACACAGTATAATACCTCAAGGCTGAGTTTATATGAGCTTCTTGAATAGCTTTTTTAAAGGGGGAAGGAAACAAAGAGAGACTTTCAAACATCTTTTGTTGTTTCAACTTAATGATCTGTTCAGTTGTATCCTTCTGTTTTAACTGAGAGGATTCAGTCCTTGTAGAAATGAGTAATTTGTTCATGATCATGAGGAAAAAATATAAATATCAGTCTTTTTTCACAGCAGACATTTGTCATACCAATAATATACAGGGCCCTTAAACTGATGCGACTAAAAGGATTTGAGCCATCATGCATTTTATTATTAATATAACACATGCAGGTTTCCTACTGTGACATGTCGAAAAAGGGTCTATTCAGAGATTTTGGCCCTCCTGTCGCACGTGTTCAGTTAAGTCTCTATTGTCCCACATTGTAAATTTGGCTTGCAGCATTGTGAAAACAGATTCATCGACATAAACCCATCCAACAATATACACAATAAAAATGTTAAAAAGTTACACAAAGTAGGAGTAAAACCAGATTGGAATGAAAAAAGGTAAAACCAATAAAACAAGGACAGGTTGAAAAAGAAAACTGTATTATAGTGCTACAGGGTTGCTAACTATAGAGTGTGAAAATTAATTGCTGGAGAGTACAATTATGTAATAATGAGTGACAACAATAGTGTGAATGCTGATTCAGCATGGAAGCCTATCGCTGGCTACAGCTCACTGACAAGCTTTCTAAAAGTTACCTTTTTTGTGGTCAACTATCAGGTTTCTTTGCCATATTACAAACCCGGAGATTAAAACAGACACAATACACAATCTCTAAAATACTGTCATTGTCAAAACACAGATTTGACATATTGTGTGTATATTTGTGTTAATTTGTGTTAATTATTCTATTATTTATTTATTTTAAATACAGTTGATGTTATTAATTACAATATGACGTTATTTCAATGCTGAAAATACTGACATATTCAGTAGGATTTTTCACTTGTAACCTATCACCAGTTTTAGAAACATAGGTGGACAGGTAGTTTTGTTGCATCCTCTCTTTGTGTCCAGTTGCAAAGTATCTTAAATATAAGACTTTTTCCATCAAAATAATCTGTTTAAAACGCCTCTTCCAGTATTTTCAATGAGCTCTGCTTTGGCGGCCCCTCATTGGCTAATGGCTGTTGCTATGACATCGCCTTGGCTTCTGCAGACGCTTCAGAGTGAAGCATTGTGGGATACACAGTTTTGTCGAAGATGCTTTGAACAGAAAACATCTATTTAAAGTTCAAACGATTAAACGCCGTCAAGATGAAGGTTGGTACCAGCGAATGAATTCAAAAGCAGCATTAACGTTACTTATGGTTTTACGATTTCAAAGCTGAGTTGTACGACATCAATGGGCTTCAGCCAGCTAACAAGCTAACCTAGCTAATTGCTAAGGGTATCGTTAATTAGGCAACCTGTGGAAACCAAGCTAATGATGTTAACGTTTTACATTGGCTAACGTTAGTTAAACCGACTGTCTCGTTGGCTATAGCGTAAACTAAAGTGAACTAATGACTTGCATTTTAGGCGTATTATCGGACACTTTTCCCAACTTAGGTGAGGTGTCATGGTAAAACCATGCATTTTATGCAAGACAACAAGAAAATATACTGTTTGGCTAACGTTAGCTAATGGCCAGAATAATCATAACTCAGTTTGTCAAAGTAGTTGCCTACATTTCTTTTCTGCTACTAAGATAATGTGGCAGCTGTCGGACCGTGTGGCGTTTTAAACAGCTAAGATTTTTTATGTTGACCAGTAAGGTCATAGTTTAAGGCTTAGTGAAGAATCCAATGTTTGTCACTCTGTATTATATTGGAAACAGCTTTTAGATCTAGATACATTTTATTGGTAACCTGTTGCATATATTATATTGGTAACATATTATTACGTTATATTATTATATATTATATATTTTTCTATCACTATCTGCAAACGGTATATACACACAGTGAACTGTTTGATATTTCTAATGTTTTTTATTTTTGTAGTATCATTTAATTAAAGAGCTTGCCTGTGTAATGCCTTTAGGTCTGTGACATCTGAATAGGCATCTAAGAAAGTGGGAAAACGTTTGGATACAAAAGGGTTGCCAGACCTATTGTATGTTAAAGGGACACTTTTAGTGTTCAGTTTAGTGCTACACTCCATAAAGTTGGGGAACTAACAAGACAGGATTTTAAAAAGAACTATCAAAGTGGATGCAAGATAAAACATTTACTATGAGTCCCAGATACACTGGATCCTCAACTTCCCTTTAATGCAACATGATTTAGAATTAGGTTTGTACTCCTCATAACTACTAAATTTACTTTGACATGTGAAATTGGTGGAGTGACCTTCCAAAACATCAGTTTGGAATTTATGTTATAAATATTCCTCTGTAGAAAACTATGAATGTCACTTAAATTTCACGTATTTGTATGTCTTTTTCCAAATAAAAGTACTTAAAAAGTCATCTTTGTGTCCACAGAGTGTTTTCATCCTCGACGACAAAGCTTGGGCGGATTCTAACCTACTGTATAAGTGGCAGAAAACACTTGGTAATTACATCGCTGTTGCAGGGTGAGTAAACTGTTTAAAACGTAGCCCAAAGAAAACGGTGTAACAATCAAGATTTACATGCGCACGTTATTTCTAATCATACAGACAGGACAACTCAGTGAAAATATTTGATCGGCATGGACACAAGTGGACTGAACTTAACCTTACGGGGTTGGTATAAGAACATCATTTTTGGCTGCGGTTTATCATGCACAAGTCTTTTAAGTTAGTTTCCCTTTCTCTTCTTCCCCCTGCTCCCCCCAGGCGCTGTGTGGGAATGGACTGGGATAAAGATGGGGACATTTTAGCAGTGATAGCTGCAAAATCCAGCTCCATCTTCCTCTGGGATGCCAGCGTCAATAAAACGTCCCAGATAGAAAGCGGCATGAGGTATGACAAGCGTGCATCACAGAGGGAAAAGTTAGCATTATGTACATTTTTAAATTATTATTATTTTTTTTAGATAAATTTAAATTTTAGAGGAGAGTATCTGTGAAATTATTGGTAATAACTTCTATTACTCTGGGTTTGTTTCTTGTTATTGTTGGTTCCAACAGAGATCAGATGTCCTTCATCCTGTGGTCTAAGACGGGCCCACTGTTGGCAGTTGGGACAGTCAAAGGAAACCTGTTGATTTACAATCAGCAGACCTCCCGCAAGATCCCTGTCCTGGGTAGTAGACATACAACACAACTACACAGATACTTGTTTATAATTTTATTAGTCTTCTGCCACTTCTGTTATACTGATTTCCTCTTTCTCTCTGTCTCAACAAATGATAGGTAAGCACACCAAGAAGATCACCTGTGGGTGCTGGAGTACTCAGAATCTACTGGCTCTGGGAAGTGATGACAACACTCTGAGCATCAGCAATCACGAGGGGGACACTGTCAGACAGGTAGCCAAACATACACACGAGTGCATTAACACACCGGGAGCACAAATATGTTAGTGTCACCTTGCAAATGTAAATGGGCAACGGCCACATTTTCCAGGTCACTCATATTACGAGCAGCCGAGCGCACTGCAAGTAATCCTACAGTGGTCATGTGGTCATAACATTGCAGTCCCTTATAAGTAGAGGATTAAAATAAGAAAAGAAAAAAACAGGGATTCAGTTTATCTTTTTTTTCTTTTTCCAGACAACACTTCGCGGTGAACCTGCTGAGATTTACTTTTCGGTGATGAAGACGGATGAAAGGTCCGCTCTAGGAGAGAACACTGTACGTTGGTTTTCTTTCTGCAGTTTTTCCACTAACTTTAATTTATCCACATCCTTCTTATGCACACAATATATCATTTTGACATCGAATATTTATCACACCATGTTAACATGTTATTGCCTTGGGTTGAATATGTACTTTCATTCATCACATATGTTTATGTTTCTTCCTGCAAATATGAATCCATCAGGTGAGTTTGTCTGTGGACAAGAAGATACTGATGCTTTTCAATGTCAACGACCCTGACAACCGGATAGAATTGACCTTCCAGCATCACTATGGAAACATTGTGTCCTACCGCTGGTACTGCACATGATCACACACCAGACACTGGCACTGACTCATGTCAATGAGATATTTGTACTTAAGCTGGTTCTCCTCCTCTGTGTGTCTCTTCAAGGTACGGTGATGGGTATATACTGATTGGCTTCTCGCATGGGTACTTTGTGGTTATTTCCACTTACATCAGGGAGATTGGGCAGGAGCTCTATCAGGCTCGCAACCACAACAGTAGTCTCAACTCTGTGGCCATCTCGCCTGCATTAAACAAGGCTGCCTCCTGTGGTGACAACTGGTACACACCGACTTTTAAAAGAAACGGCAACAGCCATTCTGTTTTTGTTTTTGTCAGAGAAAAAAAAAATAAAGTCCTGTTTTTCTTATCGCAGCGTAAAGATCCACGAGCTGTCTCGTCTCAAAGATATCCGCAATGTAGTTCAGCTGGATGATGAGACTAAAGGTGAGACAGCCCTCTGTTCAACTAATGCTGTCAAAGTGCGATCTTCACTGCACCACCCATTTCTCACTCTGCTCCTCCAGGTCTGGATCAGCTGTCCTGGACAGATGACGGCCAGCTGTTGGCAGTTTCCACACAGAAAGGGACGCTCCACGTCTTCCTGACCAAGCTGCCCATCCTGGGTGATAGCTTTGGTACCCGGCTGGCCTACCTCACCTCCCTGCTGGAGGTCACTGTGTCCAACCAGGTGGAGGGGGTGAGGACACACACACACACACTGCAATAGGAAGAGTATTGTTCTCAACCTAACAAAACAAATTCTGCATTATGTATGTGTAAAGGACAACCACTGTTGGCAGAAATGGTAAGCACTGCATATATACAGGTACTACTTAAGAAGAAGAAAAGCTAAGTGCATTATAAATGGCCACATAGTGACCCAGAGTCAGTTATTCCTTGTCCCATGGCTTAACTTTTATAATCATAATCTCTTTGCCAAAAGTAAAAAATGAAAAATCATTACCAAAGTTCCAGAAGACAAAAGTAGGGGTACTTGCAGCGATATTCACATGACCCAGAAATAATCATCTAAGACAGTTGTGTTTGGGCAAGAAATGAGTGAGTCAGGATAGAGGCTGATGGGAGGACATAATGATAAGAAATGAGAGTAATTAAAATGGGGAGATACAGTATGTAGGACCGAACCAGCAGTGTGGCCGTGGGGGTAAACACTGCTGAGAAGATTCAAAGTGCCCTCCAGTCCCTCTTTGATGCTTTGTGTTTTTCAGGAGAATCCTGTGGCCATAAAAGTGGAAGTAGAGCCTACTTTCATTGCGATGGGACCGTACCACGTGGCTGTGGGAATGAACAACAGAGCCTGGTTCTACGCCTTGGTAGACCAAGAACCTGGTGTGTGTGTGATGTGATGTGATGTGTTGTTAGTTGTGTAATCATGTATGAGTGGATGAATAAGTGTCACTGAACTGCTTTGTTTGTCCTTCAGGTTTTAACAAGCTGAAGGACATTGAGTATTTGGGGACGATAGCGAGCATGTGCCTTAACTCAGACTACGCAGCAGCGCTGTTTGAGGGAAAAGTTCAGCTTCACATGGTGAGTCATCAATGTGTCGGTGCTGCTGCTTTGTTCCTCTTTTTATTGACCAATGAACGATTATTGAACAGGCTTCAACAATTCTTCTTTTGTGCATCTGTATGTGTTTAGATTGAAGGCAAAGACCAGGAGGAGAAGAAGCAGATGAAGTTGTTTCCAGACGATGACAGAAAAGGTCGGATCCTTTGCCACGCCCTCGCTGCTGACTTCCTCTATTACGGCACTGATGTAAGGCTTGGCGCACCCTCGACATAATGGGACGACGCTTTTTAGTTTAAGTCACGTGTTTCCACGAGACTTTTCGGTAGCTTTGTGAATGTACGTTTCTCCTTAAGCTGGTTTACAGTGAAGCACTGAATGGAAGCCTCACTCTGGCAACTGATAGTTATAACTTCTGATTCTGATTAGGGATCCAATATAAGTTTCTTCAAACCCAAGATGGACATACTGAAAACATGAAAGTTGTCAAACAAACATTGCGTTTTATATTATGTTTGTATGTCTTATGTTACATTTTTATTGATTAATTGTGCTCAACGTCTTTGTGGAGACTCTCTCTCTCTCCTGCTGATCCATTGCCTCTAACTCTCTTCACTGCTCTCCCTATACTCAGTCTTCCTCTTCAATCCTTTTGTTGTCTTCCATGTGTTCTCTTTTCTCTCCCCCCTTTTCCCTCTATCCCTTCCTTTCTTTCTCTAATGGATATTCTCACCTCTCTCTCTCTCTCTCTCTGTCTCTCTCTCTCAGTCAGGTAATGTGGTGTGTGTCTTGGTGGAGGACTGGGAGACTCTGAGCAGCTACAGCCACTCGGTCGGTGTGAGGAAAGTGTTCCCCGACCTAAATGGCACGCGGCTGGTTTTCATCGACGACAAGAACGGCGGCTTCCTGCTCTCCCCCGCGACTGTCAGTACATATGGTTACTTGACACATCTATGCATGCATACGGCTAAACATGCGGTACACATACACACGGTGTCCTTAGAGGTTCTTTGCATTTTCATAAAACCATTAAATTTCCAGTGATCAAATAGCATGGTAAGACATTATGCATTCATATTTCAGAAGATATAAAGTATCAGAAACAAGAGCTCAAAAGACAAGCAAATGATGCAGAAACTTTTAAAGTCCAGTTTTCTCCCTTACCTACCTTCATATACATTTGTAGCACGTTTGTAGCGCTGTTTAGAGTGAATTAGACTAATTTAGTGGGTTGAGCTTCTTTATATGATAATGGTATTAATAAAGTTTATTTATATGGCACCAATTTCAAATAACAGAAGTATGTGGGATTAACAAGCGTCTTAAGTGTGTGTGTGTGTGTGTGTGTGTGTGTGTGTGTGTGTGTGTGTGTGTGTGTGTGTGTGTCTCCAATCCAGGCAACAGACTCCTGCTTTGAGCTCCCCAACTTCTCTCCTACCATCACGGGAGTGTTGTGGGACAACTGGCATACTGACCGAGGAGTGTTTGTAGCTTATGATGATGACAAGGTCTATACCTACGCCCTGCATAAAACCACCATAAATGGTAGGTTGATGCCACACCACACACACACACAATAAAATAAATAAAAACACATATATATAATATATGTGCAATATTAAGATAATACAATCATATAACAGTACAGAATGCATTCTGGGCTCTAATGCCCTTAAAATACTCCTGTTATCATAACCCTGTGATGTTAATGTAGGCGAGAGATTACGTTATTTATTTATTTTCTCCTCTCTCACTGCCCAGGCCCCCAGGTGGTGTTGGTGGGGAGCACCGCACTCCTCTTTTCCCAGAAGCCTCTGCTCTTTTACAATGGGGCGCTGACATGTCAGACAACAAGCGGCAAGACCAGTGAAGTGGCTCTGAGCACACACTCGTTCCTCAAGCGATCCGCCGGCACATCGTCAGAGTCGCCGCCGGAGCTCAGCAAGCAGCTCGCCCAGGCTCTGATGCTCAAGAGGTCAGCCATGTTGAAGATGCTGATAACGTGTGAAATATGTCAGTGTTAAGTTTTATATTAGTTGTCATTAGTTGTGTTGGGAGTATATTTGGTTGTCAGTCCACACTGTGGTTGCCTTTATTAGATGCTGCTGTTAAGGGTACACATACTGTAGTAGCATTTTGAATAGTTACTTAATATGATAGATATGGAACAGCAAGATGATGCATATTCTTCATGTAGAGAGCTTCCTTTTTTTTTTTTTTTTGTGTCCAGGTTCCATGAAGCCTGCCACCTGTGTAAGTCTGCAGGTAGTAACACAGACTGGGCAGAGTTGGGCAAAGCCTGCCTGGTCCACATGGAGGTCGAGCTGGCCATCCAGGTCTACCGCATGAGCGGCAATGTGGGCATGGTCCTGTCTCTGCAGGGCATCCAGGTACAACTCACACGCAAACCAATAACAGACACTGTTTCAGTCTATTCTGACAATTCTGATACACCCACCCTCTCTCTCTCTCTCTCTCTCTCTCTCTCCGTCCAGGGTATAGAGGACATGAATTTAAGGGCAGGACATTTGGCCATGTTTCTAGGTGACTACAACGTGGCCCAGGACCTCTATCTGTCTTCAAGCTGCCCAATAGCTGCCCTAGAGGTAAAAACAGAGAGAGTAAACAGTCTGTGTTTGTGCGTCTGTGTAAGAGATCAAGGCTGATCACTTGCGTCTTTTATCAGCCAGTAGGAACATTTATTAATTCCTCACCATTCCCCTTTTTAGATATTGTCATGTCAAGTGTAACATGTCACTATGTAGCTAAATATTCATGTAGGCTTAAATTCAAACCAAATTCTTCAGCTCTCACTGTCTGTGTGTGTGTGTGTGTGTGTGTGTGTGTGTGTTTTAGATGAGGAGAGACCTGTTGCATTGGGACAGCGCTCTTATGTTAGCCAAGAGGTTAGCAGAAGACCAAATTCCCTTCATATCCAAAGAATATGCTGTCCATCTGGAGTTTATGTAAGTACACACACACACACGATTCAGTAGACCTGATCGATCTACACTATCTAAACCTGCCTTCTCTTTGTAGTGGAGACTACGTGAATGCTCTGGCACACTATGAAAAAGGCATGACCCACAATAATAAAGTGAGTGCAATATATTTAATCTCACCTTTTCGCAGTGATATGTTCAGTACATCACTGTAACAGTACAAGAAGTTCAACACTGTGAGCACGATTACATTGTGTTCTCAGATTTAATTTAGATCTTTTTTTAGGATTTGTACAAGGTGGTGGCAAATACGTTTAAGGTTTCCAGGTAACGAAAATTTCCACTGTTCTCGCCTTCCTCCTCCTCCCTCTCGCTGTGCAGTTCCAGGAGCACGACGAGGCGTGTCAAGCAGGTGTAGCCAGGATGTCCATCAGGATGGGGGACATTAGGAGAGGAGCCGCTCAGGCGATTCAGCACCCAAGCAGAGTCCTCAAGAAGGAATGTGGAGCCATACTGGAGAGCATGAAGGTAGAGTGTCAGCCATCTCTGACTCTTGTAAACGATATGTGATGGTAAATTTCCATATTATAGATTAGTGGTAGATTACATCCTCTGGTTATTTATGTGTGTTCTTGAGCAGTGTTGCAAGTATCTGAGCAGCAGTGTGTCTTTTCGTTCATCAGCTCTTCTGTGGTTTTTCTTTTCTCTCTTACAGCAATTCTCCGAAGCCGCTCAGCTCTATGAAAAAGGCCAGTATTATGACAAGGCGGCCTCAGTCTATATTCGCTGCAAGAACTGGTGAGACAAACACCCCCAACACACACCAACGCTCAGACCTGCAAGTCTCTCTCCTCCTTCATATTGTTTTTATTCCATCCTCAGGGCAAAGGTGGGGGAGCTGCTCCCACACGTCTCCTCTCCTAAGATCCACCTGCAGTATGCCAAGGCCAAGGAGGCAGACGGCAAGTAGGTTCTTGGTTTGAATGTCTGTCACATTGAAGGTAATGAGTACATGAGTAAAGTGTGCTGTGTGCACCAGGTATAAGGACGCTGCTCAGGCCTATGAGAGCGCCAAAGACTGGGACAACATGATACGCGTGCTGCTGGACCACCTGAACAACCCAGAGGACGCTGTTCGCATCGTCAGGGAGACGCAGAGTATCGACGGAGCAAAGATGGTTGCCAGGTAGGACAAGGAAGAGCACAGGTATGGACGAATAACCACAGCCAAATAGTTTAGCACTTTACTAATGAGGGGTTTCTACTCCGTTCCCTAAAATAACCCTCGCAGCTACTTTTCTAACATTAACCCACAGGTAGCCCTGGTAACATGATCCGTTTTTATTTGAACTTATTTTATTATTAAATTACTTTTCTTATGAATTATCTCTGTTCTTGTTTAGTCACCTGGTCTCCAGATAAGGTGACTTCCACTGAACCTGGCCAAATTAAACGGGACGCTTTGTTAGATGTTTTACACCCTGTGTAACTAATTTGATCCGACTTTTTAGTCCTCTTCAGTAGAGACAGTGTTGATGTTCGCACCATAAACTATATATAAAGATTATTATATACAAGATTGTAAATAAAGATTATCTTGATATAGTCTATAGTTCACACAAAGCCAGTGGGTTTAAATAAACATTTACATTGTCTATCATTTCACCAGCACATTAAGAAATAATTTTTACATTTTTTTTTACCACTTTCTAGTGTTGAGTGAATGATTAGTTCCACTACAGATTAACGTAAAGATAATTTTTTTCTTAATTGTTTTGAATATAAAATACCAATAACTATTTCCCAAAGTGATGTCTTCAAATTGCTTGTTTTTGTCTGACCAAACCCAACAGTCCAAAGATATTTATTTTACAATGATATAAAACACATGGAACGAGCAAATGTTGGCATTTCTGCACTCAATTATCAGTGTTTTCTGCAGACCCACTACTCAACTATTTGTTTCCTCTCCAGTTTCCCCCTGCTACTTTCCCCTCGTTTGTTTTAATAAACCTTTAACATATATTGTGTGTCTCAGGTTCTTCCTGCGACTGAGCGACTACGGCTCAGCCATCCACTTCCTGGTTCTGTCTCAGTGCAACGATGAAGCTTTCCAACTGGCGCAGCAGCACGGACAAATGGAGGTCTATGCAGACATCATCGGTCAGTCTGTGTGTGAATGTGGTTGGACTCGATTTCCTGCGGTGGTATTTGCTAATGACATGAGCTGTTTTCCAGAAATGCAGTTCCAATGAAACACTCTGCAAGTTGGAATATATATATAAATAAAAATGACCTCACATGTTGCGGTTTGTGTTCATCAGGTCCTGAGGCGACGCAGGAGGACTACCAGAGCATTGCTCTCTACTTTGAGGGAGAGAAGAAGCACCTGCATGCTGGCAAGTTCTTTCAGAAGTGTGGGCAGTACAGCAGAGTAAGAACTCTCCCTCTTTAATGCGTCTGTTACACTAATTGACTTAAGACATTGACTTTTTCTGACCCATCCACCGGTTCAGCCAGTCCTTTCTTTCTCTCTGTCCAATGTCTCTCAGGCCCTGAAGCACTTCCTGAAGTGTCCCAACACTGACGACAACCAGGCTGTCGAGATGGCTATAGAGACGGTGAGAGCTGCGTGTGTCCAGCTGAACATCCCAGCGAATATTCGACAATGGCGTGACCATTCAGTTGTTTTTGATGTGTGTGTATTTCAGGTGGGTCAAGCCAAGGACAGTTCTCTGACCAATCAGCTGATAGATTACCTGATGGGAGAGAGCGACGGAATGCCCAAGGTAATCGATACACTGGAGAAAAAACACGTTTTCTTTTTCTTGAATCTGTTTCTCTTCGTTCATGAAGGTGTGGGACTGACATAGACACACCTTTAACTTTGGGAAAAAAAGAGGAATATTTTCAGTTGCAAAGTGTCTCAAGTGTTTTCAATAGTTCATTATTTTTGGCTAATTCTGTGTGTGGGAGGCAGGTGGGCCATTAGCATCAGTAAGTATGGAGACTTGTGTGTACGAGTGTCATAGTTTCTGTACATCCTTGTGAGTATCTCCGAGATACAACCTTGAGGTCTTGACGTCGAACGAGTTCAGTGCTGTCGTTGTGTTGCAGTAAGGCCTCAGAGTCTTTGCTCTTTACTGAGGGGGAGGTGAAGGGAAGTCAGTTGTATTTTCTAGACAACTAAAGTGCAAAGAGAGTGATTTATTTATTTTGAGCCGTTTCTGATGCTTCATGTGCTTAGAGATCGATCTAACAACCTGTTATTTGCATGTAATCAGTGAAGTATGCCTAACTAAATGCATTTAAAGGCCCTGAAAAACAGAGATTTTATTCAGAACAGATTTGGCTATTTATGTGTTCTCCTCATTTCCTTTGAGTTTGCTAATTTCAGACTCTAAGCTCCAGCTTACACTCTCCCGTTGCAGAATACATCTACAGGTATCAGGCAAACCACAGTGGTGGTGTCATTAGCCGTGACCTTAAATCAGGCGCTTATTAAATACAGAATGTGAGCACAAACTGAATGAAAGCTGCAGAACTATTTCACCCTGTGAATTCATGTGTAGTGACACCGCTGACTAAACTGGTGACCTTTCATTTCCTCTTCCCAGGATGCCAAGTACCTGTTCCGTCTGTATATGGCGCTGCAGCAGTACAGGGAGGCTGCTCGCACTGCCATCATCATCGCCAGAGAAGAGCAGTGTGCAGGTACAAACATATTCACACAAACACGAACCAAATAACACATCATACAACCGTAATCATACGTGTATGTTAATCATGTTTATTGTTCTTCGTGTTAATCCCACAGGGAACTACCGTAACGCCCATGACGTGCTGTTCAGCATGTACACGGAGCTGCAGGCCCAGAAGATTAAAATCCCTGCTGAGATGGCCACCAACCTGATGATCCTCCACTCCTACCTCCTGGTCAAGGTCAGTGCAGCCGAAATCTATCACACCTGCGATGTGTTGGCTCAGGTTATTTACTGTAGTCGTGCTGAACAGCTTTGTACCTCCACTGTCCAGAACTTTTTCAATGATTTTTTTCGGTGGCATTTTGTACCTTTTGTTAGGCAGCCGACAGCAGAGAGATGCTGTCCGAACACGTCGGTAAACAGGTTTTTATAGTTGTTCTGGACAGCCATACTTGTGGGGGGGTAGACGTGATATTGTTTAAATATAATAATAATAATGGTCGATAAGGTGCATTTTTATGCCATGAAGTGGTTTATAAAGCGTGACAGGCACGTCAATTCACTGTTACACGATGCAGCTTCTTAGCTTGCGGGAGTGTAATGTTCTTGACTTTGTAAATGTGTTGTGTAGATCCATGTAAAGAGGGGAGACCATCTAAAAGGGGCACGCATGCTCATTCGTGTCAGCAACAACATCAGCAAGTTTCCTGCACGTGAGTCCACAGAGAATACAACGAATCTGCTGCCCAAGAAATCTAAACGAGGCTTAAACGTCACTGAAGTAGAAAAATTGTCCAACAGAAGTTTCGTGTGTGTGTGTGGGTGTGGGGGTAGATGTTGTTCCCATTCTGACGTCGGCAGTCATCGAATGTCACCGCGCCGGACTGAAGAACTCGGCCTTCAGCTTTGCTGCCATGCTGATGAGACCAGAGTACCGAAATGAGATCGACCCAAAGTACAGGAAGAAGATCGAGGCTATGGTTCGGTGAGCGCCGAGAATGTTCACACCTCGTGTTTTCTTTGTCACTTTCTTTTTTTTTTTTTTACGTATGCTTCCTTCTAACATTTTTCTGCTCTTTCCTGACCTCCCTCCTCCTTTGTGTAAATCACCTCATCTGTCCGCTCCTTGCCTACTTCACACTGCATTTCACTCCTTGCCCTCAGACGTCCAGATACGTCGGAGCTGGAGGAGGAAACCAGCCCATGTCCCTTCTGTGGCTTCCAGCTGCCGCAGAACGAACTGCTGTGCATCTCTTGCAAGAACAACCTGCCCTACTGCATTGCCACCGTACAAACATATAATCAGACTTATTCACACATACACACAATTTCTTTTGAACCAAATAGTTTCCCCTGTATTTGTATTTTCATCATTTGATCTTTGTACCCTTTTCATTTTCTCAGGGTCGTCATATGCTGAAAGAAGACTGGTCTGTGTGTCCTCACTGTGAATTCCCCGCTCTCTACTCACAGTTCATTCTGTAAGTTATAAACCCATAGGAAATTGACACTTGGGGAACTCCACTGATCTTACACATTAAAGTGTGTTTATAGGTCTTGTGAAGTACTGCTGAACGTTACAAACGTTGTACAAAGCCATTTGTGTGGAGAGAAATGGTCACAAATGCTTAAGTGATCTATTAATGAAAAATGAGATTTACAAAGGTGTACGATTGGTGCGTAATATTGGGTACAAATCCACCCATCACAACCTATATTTTTACAGATTTACTTCAACTTCATAGATCTGATCATTTTTGCTTTTGAAAAGCTTCCTGTGTATACAAATGTCAAAGCATTTGTGAGATTCTTTTGTATTTATGGATTGTTAAATGTGTGTGCACAGATCGCCCGATGGTGGAAAACTGGGACATCTGGGCTCAAAACTCGCATGCAAATGTAACCTAATCCGTGCACACGCCTTTAACAATCTGTAAATAAATACAAATTAATGCCAAATATTATTTGACATTTGTATACACAGGAAACTTTTTGAAAGCAAAAATCTGATCTGTGAAGTTGAAGTAAAAGATTCGTATGTAAAACAATATTTATTCATCTTGTGAAACGGTTTAACTTGTGTTGAACCATTTTGAGTCTAATTTCTTTAAATTATAGGAGCTGATAGGCAGATTTTGTGTCTTTATGCTAAGATAAGCGTCTCCTAGCTGTAGCTTCACTTATCGTACAGACATGAGTGGTATTGATGTTCTCACCCAACTCTCTGCCAGAAGGTGAATCCCCAAAATGTCAAACTATCCCAGTGTAAGCACTGGTGAATCTACACTGAGCTGTTTGTGTGTCCAGGTTGCTGGAAACGGAGTTGGTGTGTCCCATGTGCTCTGAGACTCTGAACACCAAACAGGTGAAGAAGATCTCTGATTGTTCCAAATACCTGCAGACTGAAGAACTGGAACAATGAAGAAAAAACTCAAACTAATCACACTTGTATAAATGTCATGTTTGTCCAGTGACAGATTTTCTATTGGTTTAAAAACATATGTATTTTGGACGGAACGTGCAGCGTTTAGTTTTGTATGAAGTGAAAATCAGGAGGAAACTAATTTTAAAGATGCTTAATATGCCAACAACCAAAAGACAAATCAAAAAGAATGTATATTTAGGTGAAATCTTCTCTTCATAAAAATGTATATGTTTGAGCTTTTTGAAAAACAGAGAAATATTTCTGTACCAGTTAATACTGAACTCTTTTTGGCTCGGGCTGTGAGTTTTCGCTGTATAGTTTGAGAGCATTTTTATAAGCATTTTACTTTTTGACAAAACATCAGATCAAAAAATCTTCCTCACATGAAGTTTGCACTGTTGTCATAGAATTGAACTTTAGAATTTCTGTTTCTCTGAGAAATTTAAGGACGTTTTCTCCACGAAAAAAACCAAACACATTTCCATGACAACTGGGCATCTGCTGATGAAGATTTTGTGACAAGAAAGCTACTTAATTATCCTTTGTGGTGAGATTGTTTCGTCAACTACTATTTCCAATGTCAGGAAGAAACTTTGAATCTCATGTAAAGTCTTATTAAATGTTTTCATCTCAATAAAAAGCACTGACTGAAGAGTGACTTTATAACGTAGTACAATTGCAGAATAAGTGCTGAACCCTGATATCTTAAATCCATTTAACACTTTTTAGCTACAATTTTATGTAAAGCTGAAACAGTTAATCTATAGAAAAATAACTGGCAACTATTTTAAAATCAATTAAATCAAATTGACAATTTTTATCATCTCATGTAGAAGAATTGTCTGCTTCTTTTAGTCATATCTGATAGTAAACTGAAAATCTTTGAATTTGGACTAATGCTCGGACAAAACAAGACGTGAACACGTCATCTTTGGCTCTGCAAATTTGTGATGAGTATTTTTCAAAAATGTTTACCCGTTTCACAGATTAACTCAATCAAAAGATGAGCTGAGACAATAATTATTAGCCGTAGCCATCATTTTATCTGTTACTCTGATTATTTAGTGACAGATTGTCTAGGTGTGCTTTGCTGTAGTCCGCAAGTACTATTAGCATTATTAAACATCCTCACACTGAATATGACTGATTCCATTGTATTGTATTTTCATTCAAAAAATGATCTATATTTAAGAAAAGTGCAATCTAAAATATCTGACAGCATTTTCTAAAAGCTTTCTGGAACATGGCTGCTTTCTCTCTTCAATCAATCACCGACACTCATGAGCAACATATTTCTCTATTAATCCTCATGAAATCTTTACAAAATTGCAAATGTACAGGAACATCAGTGCTGCTAACTGTAGAGCTAAAGTCTGTATCATAGTCATAGCAAAAAGTAACAGTCTTTTCCATCCGAGGTACATTATTTACAGCCTCGACACCCGGACCACAAACTGATGAAGGAAGAAATGCATCTCACTTCTGTTGAGACGCGATACTACAGAGACATGATAATGTGAGGAACAAGCAGATCATATGCATCATTTGTTCAGTATAGAGCCGCTCAGGACAGGAGGTTAAAAAACAGGAAGCACATTTCTCAGCCGCTGTGTTTGGATGAGGGACAGATGAGTTACCTGCAGAGGTTTCAACCAGTTGCACTACTTTCTGATGCTCATTAAAGGATCGTTGCAGGTGCAGAGAAATATATTAGTCTTCTCTTTGAAAGGAGGCAGACCAGGACAGTTTGTTTTTCCCCCTCTGGTCAGTGGTCATTTCTTGGACTTGCCTTTCCCCTTGCCTTTTCCCTTCCCAGAATCTTCCTTCTTCTCCTTCTTTGACTCCTTGGTGGCTTTGGCCTTCTTCTTCTGCTGCAGGGAGGAACAAGACAGATCAAGAACAAGATGAGAAAACAACCTTTGGCATAATTGTTGACAATACTGTGAGTGTGCTATGGGATCAGATTGTTTAGCACATTGTTTTCCTAATTTGAATGCTCTTACTTTGATCATGGCGTCTGTTTTGAGGCCCTCCCCCTCGTCCTCAGACTCCTGCACTTCGTTGTCCGCGTCCTCTCCTCCCAACTCTGACTCCCCCCCGCCACCACGGCGGCCCTTCTTCACCACTTGCAGGGAGTACGGCGTCAGGTGAACTTCTTTGTTATAGGCCCGAGTGAATGCTGCCTTCACCTGGGAGGAGACGAACAGCAGAGGAGTCAGAATTCACTGCGTGCTGGACGTATAGAGGATCAGCCATGGGGAAGCCAAAATCAGTGCATTTCATGCTGTGATGCTGCAGGATGTGATGAATACTGACGATTGAGAACATCATCCTCAGACGTGAGGACGCCATAATGATCAGCATGACCCCCAAAAAAACCCAAAATGCAAAACTACCCCCCCCCCCCCCCAGCCTCCTGCTGACCTTAGAGTCCAGTTTGGAGTAGGGGTCGGGTTGTCCGCCCCAGGTGCTTATCTCCATGATGCTGTCAACGTCCTCCTTGATGAGCTGGTAGTCGTCCAGCAGCTGCACAGCCTCGCCTGCACCCTCCGCTCCGTGCCTCTGGAGTGGGCTCAGCATCGCCTGCCGCAGGTAGTACATGTAGTCCAGGTTCACCGCCTGCCTGCTGCTCAGCGTCCTGCACCAGCCAAACAAATTCAATTACTCAAACCGGGTTTTGTGTTTGACAACATGTAAATGGTTAACAGACGGTTACGGCCCGCTCACTTTAAACCCATGTGTGAGGCCAGCTCCTGGACGATGCGGGAATGTTTACTGGTGGAGGAGTTCTTGCCGAGCCAGCTGGGGAAGGTGGGGAACTGACTCATGTAGCCTCTCATGAGCTCGCCTGGTAACACGCTGGCATAGATGGCCTACGAGCACGCACACAAATTAAATAATTTACGTAATTAAATTCAGCGTTTGTTTTACAAAAGGTTAACAAAAGCCAGTTTTAAACAAGTAAATACTTTACGGGCGTACAGAGGGAAACGCAGGCTGTAGCTAGAGGGGTTAACAGAAAATATTAAGGGGATGTATTACTGTGGAAAAAGAGTGACCACAGTACACCTCGACATAAAAGGATGCTGCCACCTTCACTTGTTAAGTTTGTGTGTTACCTGGGTGGGCAGCAGTGACCAGTTCTGCCCAGAGCGGATCCGTCTGTCCACCAGGTCTCCGTCAGAGATGGAGTCAGCCGCCTTGCTGAGCAACACCAGGTGGGACTTCAGATCACCACTGCGAGAGGAAAGACGAACAAGAAAATACAGTTAGGCGATTGGCTTAGCTTAGCATAGAGACTGGAAACGGGTGGCAACGGCTAGCCTCCCTCACCCGGCAGCCTTTGGCCGAACATGCAGGTAGTTCTCTTGGACGAAGAGCGGCGCCAGCGAGTAGTCGTGGAAGAAGAGGTCAGACTTGTCCATGAGGCTCATGTGGGCCGTCTCCTCCCCTGAGGAAAACACCTTCCTGCAGACATCAAACGGACCCATTTTCATGTCCTTGCGGGCTTTGGCTGCGTCCGTCTTGCACTGGTCATACGTCATCACCTTGTCTTTGGCCGACCACATGCTCAGGTTGTGCATCACCTGGAGGGAAAAACAGCCGGCATGGTGAGAGGGGAGACAAGTGAAGGCGTGACCTCAGTATGAATATGGTATGAGTTATGACGCCTTGTGTTTCTTACCTGTCGGACATCCTGATTGGAGGCGAGGATAATTTCGTTAAGAGCTGGGGGTGGGATCTTGATGCCCTCCTTGAAAGCGATGGACATCATGGCTCCCTGAAAAAAGGAAAAGGAAAAAGACAAAGTGAACATTTAAGAGCTTACTTTAAATATTTATATTAAACGTAGGTAACAGACAGAGAGCAACTATATATTGTTTGCGTGTATCAAAGTTTCAATTGTTTATGAGTATCCTCACGATCCATTAACAGGATGTGTGTGTGTGTGTGTGTGTGTGTGTGAATACCTTGATCTGTTCCACTCGTGGCCGCTGGAAGCGCAGATCGAAGCAGTAGTTGGCCAGTGACCTGATCTTCTGGTGGTTCCGATCGTTGCACATGCAGATGATGGGAATCTTTGAACTTCTGATCAGGCCGATCATCTCCTACACGAGGCAAAAAGAAGTCGGTGTCAAGAATGCACAACATTTTTAGTCCAAACAAAAGCCTCTTCAAAATGTGAGAATCAGGTCAGAATACAGGTTTGTTGGGTTTTTTTTTTTTTTTTTTACCTGAATGCCTCCACGGTCCTCGTTCCCAGCCATGCCATCAACCTCATCCATGATCAGGACGTGTTTACTGGTCACAGTCCGAGACGTGCCTACAAAACACACACCAACAGTTACCGAATAGTATTCACTTCTGGACAAACAAAGAGAAAAGAATTTACCTAAAATAATGTTTTAAAGTTTGGAACACGACAAATTTCTACAAATTAGATGAATTCATAAGTCAACTTTATAAACGTGGCATCATGTGCTACAGTTACCCTGTCAGTCAGGACTTAGTGACACGCCTTCTTGTCTCCAAAAATTAACTCCAAATGATTTTTGCATCAAGATATTTGTAGAACTTTTTGTAGAACGCTTTATTTCAGGAATATTTTTAATTTGCTCGTCATTTTTGAGAGGTGACGGGTATCTGGGCACCTACATCATACTGTCTATTGCTTCCATAACAAAAATATTACTTCAGAATCACATGGACAAGGCGCTCAATTCTTTCAATTTAAAAACATTTTTTTCTTTGCAATGCTGTTATGCGATCAAATCAAACTCAAAAGACTTCCTGCAGCCGCTTCACAATTTAAAATGTTTTTTTCCCCCCACTTGAAAAACAAGCACATGCTTTTTTTATTAAGTAACAGTCAACGTAGTGGGAAGAAGTTGTCTCCATTTAAATCTGTTAATTTAACGCAATAATACAGCGAGATCGTGCATTTAAATGTACAAGAGTCAATGTTCAAGTTTGTTTCTTTTGCAGTTTGTTAACTTCTTTTCACTTCAAAAACAGGACCCCCGCATTTCAACATTTAAAAGTCACCTTTGTAGAAGTTCTCGATGCAGGTGTTGTTGAGCGACTCTGCGACGACCTCCTTCAGGTTGTTTCTGCTGCGAGTGCAGCTGGCGTTCATCTCCACGTAGCTGAAGCCCAACTCCTGCAGGTCAAAAGGAAACCAAAAATCAAAGCAAAATGTTGCAACGTTTTGCAGCGATACTTTAAAATAATACGCTGACTGTTGTGAATACATACAAAATAAAAGAAAAAGAAACCCCAAAAACAAGCACGTGTGTGTTTTCAGACAGACCTCACAGACCAGGGCCGCTGTGGTGGTCTTCCCCACTCCTGGAGGTCCAGAGAGCAGAGCAGCTTTGTATCCTGATCCATCATCTTTCCCTCCTCCTATCTTACCGAACCTTGCTACTGCACGGCAAGAAACAGCACAAAGCACACGCTCTTCAGACATTTGTAACTAAAATGACCTCTGGTATCTAGTTTGTATCGTTACTCTGAATTCTGCTCAGACAAACGGAGCTAAACCGTCTGCTACCTGGCGGCTTGGAGGCGCCCCCGCTGTGGTGTCTGTGCCAGTTCTGCAGCCAGCGTAGCAGCTTATTGGCGCAGCTCTGGTCTCCCTGCTGGCCAATCACAGTCTTCAGAGAGCGCGGGCGGTACTTGTCCACCCACAGCAGGCTGGCACCCTCGCCGCTGGGTGATGGGGATGATGTTCTCGGGGCCGGAGATGGAGAGGTGGAGGAGGAGAGGCCCAGCTCCCTCCGGGCTGTGTGACCCGAGCCTCTCCCAGGCGGAGTGCCGCCGTCTCTGCCGGTCTTCGACGGGCTCGGGGTGTGAGGGGACCTGGAATTACCCTTGGAGGGAGAGATCTTCTGGGCTTTGGGGGTGCTCCTTGATGTCTTGCTGGGGGGAGTTCTGGTATTGGAGGCTTTGCTCTAAAAACAAAAACACATCCCAGAATAGTTACAGCACATCAAAATAAAACTCATCCTTATGTGTAGGATATAGTGGCAGATAAAGACCAACTGAGATTAACACATCAACACTTTGAACCACAATATAACAGGGCTTTCAAGCTAATGTTGCCTTTTTATCTACGACAAAGACACGCGTCTTGTGTTCCACCAGGCCCAGAGCAGTGCTAACGTCAGCATGCAGGCGAGGTAGCCAATTACAGAAGCTGGTCGGCTTTATCACTTAAAATTAAAATCTAATTAAAAACCTAATAAATAAAAAAACACCACCTGCAAATGTCGTCAGTCAGCTTAGAAACAGAATGATGTGGTCCTTATTCTCCAACACCGCTAATAAAACATTGTCTGCTCTGCTAGCTGTAGCTTACAAGTGCCTCTCTGTTAGCCTGCCAGCTTAGCTGTCACTCAAACTAATTCACCAGCCATTCTGATGCATCTCCAAAAACTTTCAATGATGAAAATATTTGAAATAAATGAATTGAATCTAATGCCAATCGTTTGCTTTGACTGTTAAAAAAGAAAAGAAAAAAAAGCCACGTTTGTGATTTCACTTTTACACAAATTACACCACCGCTAATGGAATCCGTTTGTAAACATGATTTAACTAAAAATGTGAGAGCTGACCTCAGCCTCTGCAGCAATCTCGTACTTGGACTTCTTTCCTGGTTTGGTTCGGATCAGCTCCAACAGACCGTCCTCATCCAGGATCGTGGTGCCCAAACTCTCCGCCTGAGCAGTGCAAACAGAACAAAGCGAACATTCTGCATTTCATGGCTAGAAACAGGAAAACAGTACAGAAAACCCAACATTTGTGTGATTGCTGCGCTTGAATACCTCTTTAATTTAAATAATTAATAAATAATAAACCTTGTTCATATAATTAATGTGTGTAGTTTTACTTCTTGCATTTTTATATACATTTGCATACATTTAGCTTTACATTAATCTTACAGTTATAAGGATGCCAAGATTATGTGTATATCAAATGTATTAAAGCGTAATGAAGAGGTATTTTTAAGCTCCCATTCTTTGGCACCAGCTATACTATTTTCATGATTAAGAAGTCATCCAGAAATCACGCCAATCAGCATCAGTGCTCTCAGCGATCGCATGCTATTTCCTCAAGAAATGCTTCTGTGTTCGTCTGGATCAGGTCGGTCACCTTCTCGAACTTCGAGACTCCGCTGTCTCTGCCCTGCACCAGGTAGGTGGTCTTCTTGCTGACGTTGCCCGTCACTTTGCCTCCATAGCGCTCAATGAGGGCTTTGGCGTTATCCCTCTCCATGGACTCCAGGACGCCCGTCAGCACAAACACACAGCCCTCCAAACAGTTCTCAGCACCCTGGAAAACACGCGCGCACAAAACGTTACTGGGAAGCTGGTGGTCAGCTCAACCGCCTGAAGGCTGGTGTGTGTGTGTGTGTGTGCGTGTGTGTGTGCGCGTGTGTTACCTGTGGGATTTCCTTGGAGCCCAGAGCCCGTGGTCCATCTCTGTTGAGGAAGTTCCTGTAAGCTGAAGAGTTGCCCTTCTTCTTCTCTGCGTCATCAGGACTCGTGCTTGTGCTCTGATCAGATTAAGAGCCACAGAGGAGGACATTGTTTTTTTATATATTTTTACATTTTCTACTTTGTATTTATCTGCTTTGTGTTTTATCACGAGTTCCTTTCACTGCTTCTTTGGGGTCCTAATATCCAGCGTGACAGTGACACACGGCAGATTGCTGGCTCACCTCTGGTTTCTTGGGAGACGTTTTAGCTGCGGTGGGCGTGGTTCCTGTTTTGGGTGTGAACTTTGTGTCCGAGCTCGACGAAGCGAGGGGCTCCTTTTTGGGCGAGATTTTCATTTTTGTGGGCGAAATTGGTGTTTTGCTCTTTGGCCCTTCGACACTCTCTTCGTCCTTTTTCTTCATCATGGCCAGTTTGGAGCTGGCTTTGACGGCGGCTGGGTTCTTCTTAGGAGACGGACTAATCACATCCTCCGACGCGCTGCCCCTTCGATTGGCCTTCGACGTGCTCCATGCAGCCGAGTCTGTGCTGCTCTTCTTGGGACACGCGGTTGGGGTTGTTTTTTCATCAGAGCCTTTACGAGCCTGGATGAAGACAAGCTCTAAATTATATTTAACAGCCACTAGAATGAAAAGAGAATGTGCCTTTTGAGTCAGGGTTGTTTTTGTTCACCTTCTTCGCTTGAGGCTCCTCGTCCAGCATGGCCAGTGTTCTGGCAAATTCCTCGTCCTCATGGACCTGCTTTTCCAGCTGCGTGAAGACGGAGAGAGGACGCGACAGCGTGAGGATGGAAAAGGGCAACTGAGAAGTGCATCAGTACCAAGAGGTTTTAACAGAACAGCCACAAAATGGCCACTATAATTTTCCCACGGCCCAACTTTTCGTTTTGAAAGTGCTCGTTTTAACCAACTAACAGTCTACAAAAAGATATTCTCACACTACTTTGTCATTTTTGCCTGAAAAGATTTATTGATTGCCGAAATAGAATATTCTATCAATCAACTAATCCACTAATGAATGCGCAGCTGTTGTGTGGATGAGCCTACCTCCATGTCCTCATCCATCTGCAGCTCTCTGGCGATTTGCTCATCACTAATCAGATCATCTGCGTCCTGCGTCGGCTGAGGAGAAGATGAGTGTTTACAAAGTCAGTTTGTTGCAAAAAGATTTGACACTGTAATGAAAGGCTGGTGGTTCAGCAAAGATTTCAGCTGCAAAGTGTAACCGTCATACATAGTTTTAAATAACTCGCTAAACCTCTATGCAGAGTTTCAGTGAGAAGATACAAAACAGATTGAGTGCCGTGTTTTATTCTGAAGCGCTGAAGGTTTATATGATTATTTAAAATAGCAGTTTTTCATGTGAAGGAAGCACTTCAGAGGCCTCCAGTATCATTTAAATCCCAGGTGTTGTTGCATTTTGGCTTCCGTGGTAAAATATCTTGAGAAAAAGGGCGGTGGACAAAACTGTAACAGTGTGTAGACCGTGTGCAACGAGAAAACCGTCAATCATATAAAAAGACATCACCGCGGTGTGTCAGTGACGGGAGCTACGTTAAGTTCCGAAACATGACTTTTGAGAAGTGTGAGGGGGTTCGAAGTGAAAAAAATAAATAATTCTTCTCTACTCACAGCCTTTCGTTTGGTGCTGGCTACGAGCTTCTTATCCGAGCGCAGAACAGTCGCGTTGCCGAAGTAATCGAGTACCGAGGTGGGCGTTTGTTTGAGCTTAGGAGGCGGGGCCGACTTAGGGGTGACAGGCACAGGAGGAGACTTCACCGCAGTTCTCCCCCGTGTGGAGGAGGGAGACTTCACGCCGTCTTTGGCTGCCGGATGAGAACTCGCTGCGTCTGACTTTGTCGGTTTGCTCGAGCCGTTCTGTTTGGGTTTGGACGCCTTCTTCAAGGACTGAAAGTTGTCGCTGTCCGAGTCTACAGCCGAGAAACAAGAGAGAAATATCCTGTCAAAAAACACTTTCTCTAAAATTAACAAAACATCACTCCTCATCTTCAAGCTGGACTCATCTTCTTAGAGACAATTTTTAACACGACTACGAGTGATTTAATTTCACCTGTTGCACTTCCTAACCTATTATTTGCATTTAAACTGCTGAAATGTTTTTCAAATTTCTCTGTAATGGCTTGTATTGTTTTTATACATTCTCTATAAATTAAGTGTTGGCCTCGAAATGACACAAAATGAATTAGGTTTGAGAATGGGAAATTTGTGAATTCAAGAGACATATTTTCTATTATGATCATTTGAGGTAAATGTGACAATTAGTCATGACACAGGTTTCAGGTCCTGTTCTGCAATGTGATGAGAAACTACAGTCCCTTTACCCGTTTCAGAGACATACTGCACAGGATCTTTTTTGGGAGGTGGCTCCGTCTTGCTCATCTTCTGTTTCTCTTTGGGGGATTTCTTTGACTTCCCCACTGGCTCCTCGTCCTCCGAGTCTGAACAGACAGAAAAAACAAGATGCCATGAAGAAAAGACCCAGGGAGGATGAAGAGAAACGTGTCAAGCTGTCAATCACAGCTGTTAAAAAAAAGAAACCCAGTTTGTAACAAAGTGAATCATCAGTTTTTCTGTAAAATACATTTTGGAAATCTGTTATTTAACAACAGTTTCAGCAGCGTTTCTAAAGGTATTTCCAGAATCCTCAGACTCTTTTAACCAGAATTAGAAGACTTGATGAACGCGTATATAACGCAATGGATCCGCTCACACTTCGCAGGTTAGTGGTGGAGATCTGTGGGTTTGAGGTGCATTTTGTTACACTGCTGCTTATTTTGATGGCGCCTGTGAGAAAGAGAAGGTTTTCCCTGTGTGGGAACATTTTGATTTGATTTCTCCCAATAAGATAAGTACACATTCAGTAACATTATTACATGTGTTTTATGTTTGTTATGCTATGTACTGTATATTTCCCTGTCTTTTCTTTTAATCCAAGGTGATGTGATTGTGTGCTAAAGAATTAGGGTACAACAACACCACCTCATCCATGCTGAGGCATTTTCATGCTTTGCGTGAAAATAAAGAGGGGAATGTGTCTGGACCCAGCCCAAGTGAGTAATTCAAAAATGACCACTGTAGGAACATACTTTCCCATTCCTGACATATTTCCTGATCAACTATAATGACGGAATTGACAGAGCTAATACTATATTTGAATAACTTCCTAGCCTCGGTGTCAGTGATTGTAAAAGACACCCAGCCGTTCAGCATAGTGGAGGAAACGGGATTTAGAGAGTTTGTGTCAAAACTGGATTCAACCTACGTCCTCCCCAACAAGAAAGGTGTTTGGTGACATGGATTTTAACAAATTGATTATCGACTTTTAAACTTTGTCTTCCTTTCCTTCAGGCTGTAAAGGCAATGGTTGAGGAAAAATCCCAAGGAGAGAAAGAGAAAGCCAAAGCTGCAGTCCAGAATGTAGCAGCAGTGTATCAACCCAGACTATTAATATGGATGCCTACCTGGCTGTGGCCTTCCTTTATATAGATGGAAACACCTGCATCCATTCAGCTTTACTGGGTGCAGTTAAATCCCCACAGGCACACACAGCAGAAAATGTAGCTTGTGTGATGACATCCCTCATGGATGTATTGTGCCAAGGGGCATGGAGATATGTCCCTTCCTTTTTATTTGAATTTAAAATAAAACAATTCAAAAGTTGTTACGATACATACCCGATTCGATGACTGCGTGCTTCTTTCGTTTTTTCTCACTATCTTTGCGTTTCTCCTTTGGTTTGGAGCTTTTGACCTGATGCGCACAAACCACAACACAAAGTGAGGAATAAGACGATGAAACGGAGGAATCGGCACAAAAAGGGGGGCAGAAGATGACATTATTTCCTTGCCTTGGTGGTCTCTTTCTTTTTCTTTTTCACTTCCTCGTCTGAAGAGAGAGGATTCTTCTTCTTCTCCGACGCTTTGACGTTTCCATTCGGGGCTGGTTTGTGCACCGCAGGTTTGGCTGAAGTCGGTGCAAAGAACCGCCTGATGTCCTGCGTCCACACAGTCAACACACACGGTGTAGAAACACCATTACAAAATCGCGGGCAATACAGTTTGTTGATGGAGCACGCAGATTACAACGCTGCACAGTTTCTGCATATTAAATGCAATTTGATGCTCAAGATTTCACTTTCTGACATTCATTTTCCAAGAAAATGTGCATCATTTAAACTTTTTTTCATAAAATAGCAGGCAAATGTCAACTATAACACGACAACAGAGCAGAAGATGGTCATAACGTGTTGCTCGCTGAACTTTTCCTCGCTAATTTCAACGGGCAGGTTAATGATTTTTGTTGTTTAGCTGCAGCTAACGTTGCGCACTTGACTGGCGTTTCAACAGCAGCGAGCAGGTTTAACAAGACAACAGGATTATCTCAGCTTCTTTAAACCACTCTGTTCATGTAGACCGCGTGCAGTCACGGCGAATAAACAGTAGAATGTAAACGTACCATTGTGAACAGGTTTCCTCGCAGTTTAGTCACGTTAGTTGTCAGAAAAGTAATGAAATCCTTCAATTGCTTGGCGCGCGAAACAAGGATTCTGCTGTCGCCAGGAGATGACGCGGCAGGGAGTTGGTTGCGTGCGTCACTTAGCGTGCGTTTTTGTGTTTTTTAATAAAAAAACTATTTACACAACAACAAGGGAACAATGTTTGTAAGTTGTAAAACAGTTTTATATCTATATAACACACAAAAGCAAATGTCTTAGTTTCAAAGTGCATTTGAAATGGACTCTGATTTATTTCCATTTGAATGTGCTCATCCAGATGCTGACACAATATGTATATTTTTTATAAGCATAAGAAAATATCTAACATGCTCATGGACCGGTTGCAAACAGGAATGTCCCCGTGGTATATGGATGATGGACGATAAATGTTGTATCTGTTTATGTAAGTTACATAAATTGCCCTGCTAACAATTAAAAAAACATAACCCAAATGTGTGCCAGCGCTTTGAGATGTCAAGATGCAAAGAAGCTGCATCTATACAAACAATAGACTTCTACAACTCAGACAAGTTTCAGTGCTTCAACCTTTTATTTTAATATAAGACTATTTGCTCACAGGAATACATTTTTCTTAATTTCATCCTCATCACTTGTGATTTTAACTCACAAAAATGCAGTTTGTCACAAAACCTGATGGGATACATTTGTCAACACGCCTTCCTTTTGTCACTTGTCCTCACTCTTATACTGTATATATTGTTAAATACCAATAACTCCAGAAGAAATGTCACACAAACAAGCAGAATAGCTATATTATATTTTGCCTTTATGTATTTATGAATTAACACTTCTGGCAGGAAATAAAAGCTTAAACAATGCAATGACACCAAATCTTGATCTCCAGATGCTGATCCAATATTTGTTCACATTTTAAATTACTTTAAAGTCACTGTTGATCAGTTTTTGATCACTACTTGCATATTTATTGCTAAATTAATTTTACAACAGCTCTATAACTAAACCCCTTCTGACCTGCAGATAAATATAAAACGGTGACAAAAGAGCCAGAGGGTAGATTAATTGGAAAAGTTGGTAAGTTTTATTGGTCATAACAGGACATGGTGAACATTTATTCGACATCTTCCTCCACCACAGTGGACATAAATGCCGTCCAGGAACTTCCTGGTGTCCTTTCTGACAGTGGTGGCCTGTTGGATCAAGGCCGCTGAAAAGAAACAGAAGAGTCGAGTGAGATGGGAGAGACCGGATCACATGCAACAGGCAGGTGGTTTAACATAAATGTTATTTTAGCACAACATGCTAAATCACTGAGGCCTGATAGCCTGCAGGATGTGAGCATTATTACAAACAGTTTTTAAAGAGCTACAGTATAAATAAAGATTTAATAATCAAAACCAACACACAAGCCATCTGAAGCAGTAAACATATGGCTGGGCAACAGTTGATAAATTAAAGACTTTCCATGGAATATGGCTTAAATTAATTATAAACAATAAAGATCGTTAGTGGTTTTCAGTTGTCTGCCAAATAAATGCAACGACCTAAAATGCTAACAACTGCAACAAAACTTCAAAATTTGGATCCATCCCAAAACAACCAGAAGTACAACTTGTGTTTATTTGAGAAATGAGACGGTTGAGAATTTTATTTCTCAGATACGAGAAAAATATTAGAATGGTTGCAATTAGTCAATTGAACATTATTCTAGTGACAAGATAAATACACTATTTTGGTAATTAGCTTCAGCATTTTTCTAGCAAACATGCAGGCTGGTTCTACCTTCTTAAATTTACATTTGTTGTGCTTTTCTTTGTCATATGATAGCAAATGTATTTGAGTTTTGGATTGTTCTAAGATCAAAAAAACAATTTAAGACATTTCTGGGAAATTATTTTCTGACATCTTATAAAAAATATCATGAAATAATGAATCACTTCATAATGAAAGAAATCTGATTATGTTTTTAAATCATATTGACCAGCCCCAACACCACATGACAATATAAAATCTGTTTGAGGTACACAAAAACATAAAATCAAACACCTCTGGAACAATAAAAGAAAAGAAAAAACACGTCTTTGCATCACCACAAAGACAAAGTGTAAGGAATATGCAAAGAAAAAGAAAAGCAGGGAGGCTCCGACGGCTTTGTCTAACCTCTACGAGTGCAGATGTAGCTTTTACTTATCCGAGTCCACTACTGTTCCCTTCTCAGACACGTAAATACCGTCCAAGAACTTTCTGATATCCTTATTTTTGACTGTGGTGGCCTGTTGGATCAGAGCAGCTGGAACAGAAAGAAGTTGGGATGATGAGCAACACGTCACGTCTCGTACACAAGATCACAACATTCACTCTGCCTTCAGGCTGGTCTTCATCATGTAAAATACACATTTAGTTGGATTAATGTCACATGACTTGACCACTCAAGATCATTATCACACCGTTTGGCTTCTTTGTTTAGGATTAGTGCTGTTCCATTCTCAACTCCTACACAGTTGTCCAAAGAACTTATGAAAACTGAAATGCAGCAGTCTAACCGCTTCATGTGCCGAGTACTGAGCCAAAAAAATAAAAACAGAAATGAGACTGTCCTGACAAACTCTACAGTATACCAGTGGACAGATGGGAGGGGGGGGCTGTAAGAATGTAAGAGGTGCTGGAGAACAACTTACTATGAAATAGCACTATGCAAGAATAAAATCTAAACTAAGGTACAGGGATACTGTTTTTGTTCTAAAGTACAGAATAAAAAGGTGCTTCTTGACATTATAGATAACTGAAGTCAGTGGATGATACAGTTTTGGGACACATTCTTTGCTTTTTTATGGTAAAATACTGGTTGGATTTATCTCTTTAGGGCTCCAAAAGTTATTTGCATCGTTTTTTGCTTCAAGTACTCACAACTCTAACAAAAACTCTAACAAGCACAAAACGTTTGGGACCCACCGACTTCAGTCATGTTTGCAATCCACCACTGTATTCTGAAAAATCCTAGCCAGGGTAGTGTTACGAATCCTTCCGCTCTAATGTGTAGAGAAATGTCTGCCATGTAGAACAGCTATAGAGACAAAGGCTGACCATGTACCTGAGTTTGACACCAACTCAATGTCGTTGCCCTCCAGCACCAGCTCATCCTTCTGGGCGGCTGAGACTGCACAGTTCACACCTGGGAGACGAAGCAAAATCATTTTACTATTAGCAATGAAATTAAGTTACTGTCACATTTCACCAAATCAAGCCGCAGCCTCCCCACAGAGCTGACTTAATTTATAGACATTAAATCCACTTTGAGTGAATTACCAACAAGTCACTTTATTAAGTGACTTCGCTTAATTTTTCTCACAAGAAAATCACAAGTCTTTGGACCTTATGCAAGCATCCTTCTCAAAACTACTATATTGCCATGAGTCGCAGCAGACTCACCAGCCCTCATTCGGACTCTGCGGATGTACTTCTCTCCCAGGAAGTTCCTGATCTCCACCAGAGTTCCACTCTCCTGAATGACGACGTTGATGGGGAAATGGGCGTACACGGAACGCATTTTGTACCGGAAACCCTGCAGTCAGAGAGAGGGAATGAGCCAAAACACAAAGACAAACACAAAACATTGTTCTACCAACAATAACCAGCCACACAACAGAACAATGACTACAAAATATACACCATAAAGGCCGGGCACAGAGCTTATTATAGCAGTTTGACATGGGGATGAACTACTCTGACAAGTTGAACTGCAGTCTCACCAAAGTGACTCCCTTGATCATGTTCTGGACGTGGCTACAGATGGTGCGGACTGTGGCCAGCTCCTTTCTGTTTCCCCACCATTTATCCACACGAAGCTGAGGAAGACAGGACAGTGATTCACTTTTCATCAAGGCATCAACATAAAAAAATTGTTTTGGACTGTTGAGTCAGAAAAACTGAAGCATAGCATATTTAAGACATCACAGACATCTCACTTTTAGATAATTTTTTTGGTAAAAAGATCAAAGTCAGCTGTAATTATATCAAATAGTTATTTTTATTCAAGCACTTTCAAGGCACCTAAACCAAATATTTCCAGACACTCAAAGCTTTTAAATTACTATAAATGCCAGGAAAGAACGGGTTTGTTTAAATTTCAAGCCCCCCTTTAACAAATAGTCAATTTTAATCAACTAGCCAATTTCAGAAGTCATAACACTTCTTTCTTAACACTCTGCATTCAGCCCTATTTGACATCTATAAACGGGTAAAGGAAGCCACAAAGCCAATCAATACATTCAACCTTCCACTTAACCCATTTATACTACCAACACAATAATACAACAGTATTTTGATGAAGCAGGTTACTTGCTCATAGATCTACCCTATTTCATAGACTACAGAATATAGCCCAATTTATGACATGGCATTGCATTGGCCAAACGAGCCTTGTTGCCTCTTACCTTCTTCTGTTTCTTGCCCAGCAGGCTGAGCTCCAGGTTGATGTGGTTGAACTCCCTGACAAGTTTGCCACGGGGCCCCTTGACCGTCACTGTCCGCCCCTTCAACCTGACCTCGACTGTGAGAAGAAAATATATATACACAGAAGGGTAAGAAGCCAAATCCCACACAAACAGGTACCTCATGATTAATAGTGTTCAGAGAAAAAAAATCAATAGTTTCTCACCCTTGTCGGGGATGTCCACAGTCTGACTGCTGAGAATGGTCTTCATTCTAAAAAGTGAGACAAGCACAATGTGTGTTTAATGCCCTGCAACTTGTTTGCATCCCTTGTGGTGTGTGACAGCTTTATGTCCAGGCTAAAGAGTGCAAAGTTATCCAGGGCTGGCACGTTAGACACCGTTAACAGCTAAAAAGACAAAATGTGGCCACTGTAACGCCGGACATTGTAAAAGTCAGCGTCTAGCTTAAGTAATGTTAACTGAGCCACACTGCGTTATCTCAGCTACCATTAGCGCTAATGCTAATGGATACATTAGGAAACGAGACCGACGTCACCCATCTGTATCATTTAAGATGTGCAATTCCGCAACACGTTACTCGCCGTAAGTAACAGCTGTAACTTTGGGAATACTATCTTAAAAAAATTATATTGTTGAACCAGCTGCGCTCTTAACACGGAGAAAGTCGGGACGCCAGGCCTCACACAGACCGTGTATTCAATGGAAAACTATATTCATATTTCTCAACAAACCTAAAATAAAGGCAAAATACAGCTCATTTAATGGAGCACAATAGTGTCTGCATCCGACAGTTCAAAATTAAACCAAATACACGTTTAATTGACACAGATGGAGTTAGATGAAACCCAAGGAGCAATATTTCGGTTAACCTCACCTCGCCGGTAGCAGAGGAAAGGAGGAAGGAAGGACGTCACGACGCAGTTGTAGAGCACGTACGTTGCGTCATCAGGCACTACAACACAAACAAGGAACTTTGTAATTATTTTTGTAGTATAGGCGAGTTATAGTTATGATTGAAATGTAGCAACTAGCAAAACATTTAAGCTATAACATTGGGAGCAAATACCAATCGATAGAAGTTGTTTTACTGTCAAGCTATTAGCAACATTCCCCGTTAGCTCTGCCGCGTTCAAAGGAATATAGGAAAGACCGCAATTGACCGTTAACGTTATTCTTCTAAATTGTGCATCCGAATTATTAAAAAACGGGGTTTACACTATCTGCATATATTACACTTGTAAAATAAAAATATGTCTGTGGTAACTACCTATTTTTCACTTGTTTACGTGTTATCAGTCTTTTAGTTGTGTATAGTTATTTAATTATGTCTGCAACGTTTTATGCTGCTGTCTTGGCTAGGTTTCCACATCATTACGGCATGAAGATAAATAAAGGTTGAATTAAAAAATAATACAATCTGTAATGTTTAACAAATTAACTAACTTTGCGCATTTAATTGGCATTGGAATGATCCGCGAACGCTCAAGTCGGTAAAACAGGAGGTTTATCGATTTTCCCATTCCGCCGACATTGCGTGAATGCAACGCTAGACCAAAGCAGCCGCTCGTCGATGTTTGTTGCCAATGACAGTCCCATGCTAGCTAAAGTCATGGCGCTGCTCAAACAAAGTTGTTGTGTAGCTGGCCGTTTCTCCACAAACCATCTATGGCTGAGTCCTAGAAACATCCCATACGTGAGTATTTCCACTCACAGGTCAAGTATTCTCCAACTAACAAACACCGACGGTGTGGGTAACCTATTAGTGGCTATTAACGGTTGAAAGCCTGGTCACGGGCCTTGAAGTACAACCTGCAGTGATGTACGTTTTGTAACTCCGTTTTAGTGACATGCTGCTTATAACATCCCAAATAAATAGTATGATACACGTGCTTATACGAAAAGACTCTGTGAAGAAGTGACACCTGACCTAACCCTCAGTCCTTCGTCTGCAGGTTTACACCAGCAGTCTGACAACTGCAGCGAAATCCTCCCCAGACCGAGCTGACAGAAAGAAGGAGCTTCTGAGTGATGACGGGCCTGATCTACAAGACTTCATTTTAGGGGAACTGTCGGAGAAAAGCAAGTGGGCCGAGTACAGAGGCAACCTGAAGAGAGAGAAGGGAGAGAGGTAAGACAACAAAGATATTGCAGTTATTGCATTGATCTTACATGTTCAACAACGCTCTCTTATTTGTCTTTGAGTGTTGAGTGTTATCATCAGGAGCGTTCAAAGACCACATCAGACAAACGGTGCAATGTGTCCTTTCTGTCATAGATTTGAAGGGAAATTGTGAGAAGTGGCATGCTACCCATATGCAGATCCATCTGGCCTGACAGTTGCTGTTTAAAATGGCACATCTCCTCAATCCCATGTTTGTTATTGTATTGCTTATGTTAAGTATAACACTTTTGATTATAAAAATGCAAAAACAAAAGTTTTTAAAAGGGACCTTTGAATTAAGTCCATTAAAACTGGTGGATTTCATGTATTTGATCTACGCTACACTTCACAGAGGATCTGTGACATCTGTGGGAAAATAAAAAAGAAACATATTTCCATTTTAAAGTGATGTGTAGTTTTGGTACTAAGAGATTTTCATTCATTTCATATTTTCATGAGATAGATACGGGGTGGACTGAGTAGCAAGTTTTCATGCTTGATTACTCATCTTGAAGTTGTACTGCTCTATGAAAAGGGCAAAGCAAACCACAGTACGATATTAACAAATGAGAGTTAGAGGATAGACACATGTCAACCGGTGGATCATTTGCAATATCATTCATGCCAAGAAATGCCTCATTGATTTGCCAGATGATTTTTCAGGTGACAGTCCCCTCTGGTTTGTTTTCAACACATGCTTTTTTAGTTGAATATCCACAGGGGTTTATGCCCTTGATAGAAGATTTTAGCCACATTGTCCATACCTACATGGACACGAGAGCACTCTTGCGGTGTTCAGTGACAGTCAGTGACTGGCTTTGGATGTGGTTGTTTCTGTAACAGGCTGCGCCTTCCTCCATGGCTGAAGACGGAGATACCCATTGGAAAAAACTTCAACAAGCTGAAGAACACACTGAGAGACCTCAACCTGCACACAGTAAGCAGCATAGACAGTTGACAAGTTAAAGGAATACATAATGACTCCATGACTTTATTCCACAACCTTGTAGTCACCAAATCAAGTGAATAATATCTATATCAATATGAAAGTCACAGAAGGATCAGCCTGAACATTTAGATACTCCTTGGTAGAGAAGCATCTATAAATATGCTTATACATCACTTTCACTTAAAATCTTTTAAGTAGGGGCCGCTCTCTGTCTCACTGTTATTCTACAAGAAACATTTCTATCCTGATGGGAGTGGTCTCTTCTAGGATGATAGTTCCCCCATTCATGGGGCACAATATTTAATATTTTTCCTAACATATTTATCAAATATGCAACTGTAAATGTCTTTTACATCAGGATCTATCAATATAAAAAAATATCTGATACAGAAGACAAGTCCAGTAATCCCGTGTCAGTTCTTGCGCATTTGAAGACTGAACGTCTGTTTTTTGTTTTCCTCAGGTGTGTGAGGAGGCCAGGTGTCCTAACATTGGGGAGTGCTGGGGAGGAGGAGAGTATGCCACAGCCACAGCCACCATCATGGTAGGTCTCCTGGCGCACGGTGACTCCGTGGTGCAACTGAATTCACCGACAGACGGTTATAGACGACTGAATCACTTTGATATAATCTGTGTTTTTCTAGACAGTAGAAATCAATCATAAATACTTATGAAGTTTTTTATATAGATACAGTGAAATCCATACATTTAATTAAACTACACCATGTGACAAATCAGTGTGGCTTGTTTGTTCCAATCCTACAGCAGACATATAGCTAAGGATTTTCTCTCTCTTTCTGTTTTGTATGTAGCTGATGGGGGACACATGCACCCGTGGGTGCAGGTTCTGCTCGGTAAAGACGGCCCGTCGGCCCCCACCTCTGGACCCAGATGAGCCCTACAATACAGCCAAGGCCATTGCTGCCTGGGGGCTGGACTACGTGGTTCTCACCTCAGTCGACAGAGATGGTAATGGTTCTATAATTCAGTGCAACTACGTAATTCTTTCCAGATGCAACTACATCATTGCTAACAATGAAAATGTCACAAGGAGAAAAAGGAGCCTCTATCTACACTTCACTTAGCAGAGTAACCCTGGTAACTCAGATAACCAGATTTTTGGAGCAGATTCAAATAGAGCCTCGGGGTTTTAGCTGTATCCTTAATGAGTTACTCCTCACTGCACTTATATGCATCAACGACTTGTCTGAATTAGCTGACAGATGGCAGGCCCTTCCTGTATTATAGGTCCTGACTGATGTAAATTGACAGTGATTATATATTTTCTAGCTTTAAGGAACACATTGTGAGGAACAGACGATGTAAACGTCACTTAAAGTCCTTCAAAATTAAACACGTTGCACAACTCTTTTCCAACGTACCATGCTTTTTGTTCCCCAAACGTTTCTGGTTTCTATTAATAAAGTCAGTTAGTTACGCGACTTATAAATCAACATTACAATCATATTTTTCTAAATAGTTTTTAAAGAATACAACATTTCTGCTTAAGATTTACAAAAAACATAAATGTCCACAAAGTCAAAATTACCAACCAACTTTTGTTGTGATATTTGTGGTATGCTAATGCAACTTTACCCCCTTTTTATGTCTTTGCAGATATTGCTGATGGAGGGGCAGAGCACATCGCTAACACAGTCTCCAACCTGAAGGAAAGGTATAATCTCCCATCCCTTTTGGATTTGTCAGGTGTTTGTATCTTAATATCTGTTCAAATAAACCTAATAAATAAGCACTTTTGTCACGGTCATCCAGGGACCCTCAGATGCTGGTTGAATGTCTGACCCCTGATTTCCGTGGCGACCTGGCAGCAGTGGAGAAGATCGCCCTGTCAGGGTTAGACGTGTACGCCCACAACGTGGAGACAGTGCGAGAGCTGCAAAGGTGCCGACTGACACGGAACACATTGCTTCTGTATTTTAACAGCTCTTTATATGCTGGGTTTTTGAATGAGAACATCTCTTGCAGAGGGATCAGTAAAATGGCAGACCACAAGCTGTTTCATTATTTTGTCCTTTGCACAATACGATGTTTACAATGATATGCAACAGCACAGTACAATGTGACATGTTGAGCTGTTATCTAGCAAAGTTTAAAAGTTACCAGTGCAGCTTGTGTTCATGAATGCACAGTTCAATCATCTGTCATCAAGCTGACTGGTATAAAATATAGTTTATGTTTAAAAAAAGTATTTAGTGTAATTTTACTGTACTTGTAAGTAAGTCACAGGCAGGAGGACGGTAATACACACACTGACCAGCAGGTGGAACGTGGGAGAGATTCCACCAGCTGTTAGCATAAATGCTAGATGATCTGCAGAGGTGGACACACACTGTAGCAGTTCTCCTTGTTGCTCAGGATCTGTCCCATCTGTTTCCAGGCACGTGCGTGACCCCAGAGCGAACTTTGACCAGTCTGTGAGTGTCCTGAAGCACGCTAAAAAGGTCAAACCCACACTGCTCACCAAGACTTCCATTATGCTGGGACTGGGCGAGACTGACCAACAGATACAGAACACCCTGACTGGTGTGTAAACATGCCAGTGACACGTGGACACATTTCCAGAATGTTGATGTAAAGTGTAATGATTTCCTGACCTCACTGTTGTTGTGATGTTGCAGAGCTGCGAGAGGCAGGAGTGGACTGTCTAACACTGGGTCAGTACATGCAACCCACTAAACGCCACCTGAAGGTAAGAACGTTACAGTTTATAGTATAAGTATTTCCTTGTTTATTCTAGGGCAACAGAGCTGTAAAAGAAAAAAATCACATTTTATAAATGAATGCACACTATGACAATGATTGTTTGGGGTTAGGTGGAGGAATACGTCACTCCAGAGAGGTTTGCCTACTGGGAGAAAGTTGGGAATGATATGGGCTTCGTTTACACAGCCAGCGGGCCGCTGGTGCGATCCTCCTACAAAGCGGGTGAGACGCACACTCCCAATCTTATACAAGACTACTTTATTTAATATCCATTTTATTCTACAGTTACAGGTGAAACCCATTAAAGTCACTCACTGTACGAGTGCGGCTGCAGCTTAAAGGGTCAATTTACCCAAATTGGAAAAAATATAGTTCCTTACTTACACGTAGTGGTTTGCTCAGGTTTTGAGATCTCTGTCTGACACAGAGACTCCACCACAATACAGGTGAAGAGGTGAATTTTGTTTAAGCTCTTAAGAGCATTAAAAATGTACATTAGAAAATTCAGAAGCAGTCTTGCGAGAAAATGTTCCACATACCCTGATTATCCACAGAACACACTGTTGGTGACTGTTTCTATAGTAGAAGTAGTTCCAATGAAGGTTTCAAGTTTCTTTATTGTCAATTCCACAGTATGTACAGGACATATAGAGGATTGAAATATTGTTACTCTCAATCCTTCGGTGCAAAAAAACCCCCACAGAACTACAAACAGAACACAACTAAATATAACCAACACAAAAACATACCAATACAGTCACCCAAAGAACATACAACAAACAAACCTGGCACAAAGACCAGGCATAAAGAGACTGTGGGTTATCCAGAGTAACAGGAACATTGTTTCTGCAAGGACATTTTGTTTAGAATTTTTGAAATGTCATTTATACTACTTCTTTTTGATTTGACAAAATCTCAAAACCTGTGCAATTAAAACTAAAATGATGTGTGGTGGCTATGGTAAAATATAGTCAAAATTTGGGTGAACTCAAATTAAAGAGTCAAGACTCGCGTACAGTGTAGTTAAGAGCTTTTTAAGAAGCTGCAGCAGCTAACATTCGACACACAGCATGTCTTCATCAGAGTGAGGGTAGGCAGTGAAGCTGTTTGTTTCCAGCTGATAGCGGCTTGTCATAGGTCACTCAGGTTCTGGTCACTGCATACAATCCTGCAATGCTACAACATAAATAAATGTATATCGTAAAACACAAGACAGGTAAAAGGTGTTTCTTCATTTTGTTTATATGGGTCAGAGAGAATATATTTTATATAGTGTGTGTGTGTGTGTGTGTGTGTGTGTATATATACACTACCGTTCAAAAGTTTGGGGTCACCCAAACAATTTTGTGTTTTCCATGAAAAGTCACACTTATTCACCACCATACGTTGTG
>JAVQJL010009719.1:0-24873 GCA_036024295.1 Nannoperca obscura | reverse complement strand
CTCTATTTTCTACTGTTTATTATTCTTTTTTCAATAACTTTATTGAGCATTGTAACTGTATCAAAAAGCAATTTCTCTTCTGGGATTAATAAAGTATTTCTGATTCTGATTCTGATTCTTTCAGATGATTACATCACAGCAGCCATAAATGCCAGCAGGAATGAGTTGTTCATTGCAAATGCAGTTTTTATTTAAAGGGATGCATGCTACATCAAGTGTTAGTACCTTAAAGGCAAACTCAATATACCAGATTCATTGAAGGGTTGCTCCTTAATCACATAAATACACATCTAATTGTTATGATATAAAAATATAGAATTTGTTATATCAATATATATATATTGACTTTCTTATTAAATCATGTGGTATGCTACGAAGCTCTTGCAAAATAAGTACACAGATGTCTTTGCTTTTCTACACACCTAATGTGTAGGCTATCCTGCACAGATTCCCAATTTAAACTGCTCAAATAAAATTTGCTTTTTCAGGATTGTAATATTTGCATTTTAATGTCACATTAATAGGATTATTATAGAGGGCAGTGAGTTTATGTAACTAGGAAAACAGTTTAAACAGACTTTTCCCTCAGTGTTCTGTATGTAAACACATTAACAAATGACAAAATATTATAGACAACGCAAAAAGTACAGATATTATTTTCCCTCACAAAGTGTCACCAAAGTTGAAGGCTAACTGCTCTGACATTATTGTCTTTATATATTTTAGTGCACATTATGACTCACTGAGAGCATTATGATAGGGAAGTGTCTTGTTGGCAACATAATTGGTGTTCTGTTAAATCGTATTTGGCATGTGTATATTCATATCACCTCCCACACAAAAGCAGTTTTGTCTGAAGCCTGTTATTCTCCTGCTTTTGAAAAGGATGTGAGTTGTTAATTTGATTGGCCATTGCTGGCCAACTGCTATTAATGTATTCATCCTATTAACAATAGAGTAACTATCTATCCTCTTTTCTGGCCTGTAGTCACACAATTCCAAAAGCAAGTTGTCTACACTTGTGTTTGCATAAAAATGAGTACATACACACAAATTCACAAAAATAAAGCCCATAATGCCTCCCAAAATGCTCCATACTGGTGACTAAGAACAAAGTTAGAAGAGAAAGAAACAATCCTTTGATGTATAAATTACGATGCTGCCTGTAGCTGCTGGCTTGATAAAAGGAAATGAATGCGTCTGTGACTCTTATCTGAACCTTTACAAATCAACGTCACACCGGTGGACCCTGAAATGTTCTCAAGCCAGAGAAAGTGATTCTTAATAATGTCACACTCATCCTTTCAAGTATTAATATTCACAAGTCAGATAAATAATATATCCATATCAATTCTGATGCTATTCTACTCTGCTTGTAACATTGAATTCAAATACACACAAACAACAATCATGGGACGATGGGATTATTGAAACTAATAAGACATTTGCATTCAAATTAAATCGCTGCAATAAGAGTTGAAATTGTGTCCATGTGTGACTATGGAGAATACTTATTTTGCGTATTGATTTAAGATGAAAATTTAGCCGAGCAGAAAATGAAAATGTGGGAAATGTTATGTCGATTCCTTGCCGTTCTTCAGAATTAACCGAGCTCTCACCCTTTCGGTGTATATTCTGGTTGTCAACATTACATGATTACTTCCTGCAGCATTACATGCTCTTCAGATGAACAGGTTCTCAGTGTAACTCTGCTTCCTTCAGCAGTGATGTTAATCGCAGTCATGCGTCTGTCAGGGTTAGTTACACAACTAAATAAGTTCATCTATTTTTTAGGCCTTAATGACTCCAGCTGCAGAAGGTCTTGTGACAAAACAGGTGCTGTCATGGTGTTTTAAATAGCACATTTGTTTGTTTCTATATTTATAGGTGCAATAATCAATATTTTATATCAACAATCAATCAAACTACTATGTAAAGGTGCAAGTGTTCCCTCTTAGTAACACATGTTTGCCTCATCTCAGGTGTTAATTGGTCTGTATTTTTGTTATATGTATGCATTACGATTAATTACTGAATGTGTAATCATTTGAGGTGTTCCTGTGATTTGACCACTTTTGTTTAGTTATCTGAAGCCTTCAGCTACAGATACTGCTTTATTGTACTGTTAAACCTGACAATGGTATATAACTGAAATATAGCTACTTCTTTAAAAAGGTTTGTGTGCAGGATTCCTCACGATTTTCATTAGATTTTATTTTCTTATACACCTGTCTGACAGGTGTTCATTAGATTACAATTTTTAGTTCTGAAATTCACATTTACATCTCTGGAACAGCTGGTGGCTAGTAATTAGGACATTAATATGCATAAAATAAAGATGTTGTGTCTGTATATATGCACTGATGGTCATGCACTTAAAAGGTAGCAGTTGTCCCCTGTGAAGGTAAAGATTTCCATTGAAAATCAATGCAGGAAGCATGACAAGCTGGATTTAACAATCTGTGCGGTGGAGAACTCACCGATCAATGCTGATGGCACAGAGATTGAGTATGCTGGCTGTACACATCATCACATCCAGAGTGACAAAGATGTCACAGTGGATCTTGCTAAAGCGCCATTCTCCCACTACCTAGAAGAGAAAAACAGCAACAAATGACAGTTTACAGCAACAGTCAACAGAACAAAGCCGCTGCATGGCAAACACAGCACCTTGGCAGAAATGATGTGTTTTCCTTTTGCAACAAAAGCAACCATGACAGTCAAGCCTGATGGTAAATGTTTTCATATTATTTCCACACCGGTAACAGAAAAGGAGAGGGGATAAAGGGAACCATATGAGGAAAGAGTGAATGAGGTTAAAATGAATAAACATAAATTCTCAGAGTACAACTGAGTGCTCTGAGTTGTGGGTGATAAATTGAACAGACTGAACAACTGTGACTCATCTGAAAAGATAAATTGCAAGTATAAAACAGCTGGCATACAGGTCTGTTATCTTCATGTTATCATGAAAAGGGTCCAAATTTAGTTTGTTCAGTGACGTCATGACCCTTTACACCTATTCACTGCCAACAATAGGAATACACACTATAGATTATCGGAAAACTATTGACACCCTCATTGGTGGTGAGATAATTATGCTTTGACATGTATCCTCGTGCAGCCCCAGGTGGCCTTTAATCAAAGACATGATCAAATCCATTAGTATTCATACCTCTGTTGCTCTCTAGAAAATACTGCAACCTAATTAAATCATCAGCGATGCTCTGACAGGTCTGAGCTGTCCGATGCCACGCACCTTTCCTGACACTACATCCTATCTGCTTCCTCCTACAGATCTGAGAAGGGTAAGAGAGATACGTATGGTGGGGAGGGGGGGCAGCGCCTACCTCTCTGTGGCTGATTAATCTTTGTCCCTTGACTGTTTCTTCATAAAACGTACCACCAGCTTAAAGAGCTGTATGTTGTTGCGGGTTTCTACAGCACTAGCGGTGACTGCAGAATGATCTGACAGCCTAATAAGTGCCCTTCTCCCTGTCGCAACCTCTCCTCTCTTCGCCTCTTTTTCTTTTTTTTTTTGCATTTTTCAACCTTTTGCTCCTGACATTTGTCTTCTCAGTATCTCTACACTGTCTTCTTGTTCTCTGCATTCTGTTCCTCTCTCTTCACTACCATCACTCAATTTCTTGTTCTTGTTCTTGATCTTTACATGACAATCTACCGGTCGCCCCCTCTCACCAGCTCCACCAGCACAATCATACTTTTTTACGTCCTCATTTGAGATGTAGACCATAAGACATTTAGGAGCCTTACAAGAGCTGAAAACCATCACAGGTCCTTGTGGCCTGTAACACAGGTCTATGTGGGGAAAAAATTCTGTGGATATTAAACCGCTTTTTACAGCATAATGTCTGAGGCAATGAAATCAATACAAATATATGCTTAAAGAGGATAATTATTATGGAATGTTGACTACATTTTCACATTTGCCCAGTTCTCCAACTTAATTTATACATATTCCCTGTATGCCTTTGTACATAACAAATCATAATACAAAGTGTATCAGCAATCTGATTTAATATGCAAAGGTAAGGTGTTGAAAATTGAAAAAGTAATGGGGATTAGGTAAAAGAAATTTGAGAGGTCCTACGCACTTTGCTTTTTCATCTAAAACTCGACTGTCTTTATTACATTCATAATTATAAATATAGACATCAAACTTTATGAATATAGAACCATTCATAGCAGAATTATTTAGAAGTATTAAGAAGTATCACAAAGACAAAGTAGACAACTCAAACAGCTGTTAAAAAGCACGTAGCATACATTATTTACTTGTGTATTGTGTTTGTATTGATGTATTATGCACCGTTTTAATAGAGGGAACTGTGAACTGCACTTGAGCTTGATTTTTTTATTTCCTGAGAAATGTCTGAAACTAACTGATGTTTTAATAACTTGTAATTGTTAATTGTTGGTTGTCTGGCTTTATATGTGTTAATCATTGAATGCAGGTTTTGTGGTTGTTTAACTCGTGTTTCTCTTAATCTCAATGAGACTACCTAAAGAAAAAACTCAAAATTACTGTATTAGCATTACAAATATAATAGTTTTAATACAACATTTTTTAATGGCATTTGAACAACATAATTCGCTAGTCTCAAAAAGACTGTTCTGAAGCCCGTCCAAAGGTAAATAACTGCGCCTTTTTATTCACCTTGATTTTAAACAAACTCTGGCCCACAAAGTCGTGCATAATGTTCTCTCCATATGCTCTCCAAATCAGTCACACTGTGCAGAAAGTGAAAACTGTGGTAATTAATGCTAATTCAGCATTTAATAATAAAGGGCAAGCTAAATGCCCTGCCCACACTGTGACTAAGCTCTCACTGTAGTTCATGCTGATGTATAATCAACATGAGAAACGGTCACGGTCAGTGACACTGAAATAAAAAAAAACATGTCTGCACATAGATAAAGAAAAAAACAAGCGTGTATGCGATGGGTTTGAGGTTGTCATGTGTTTTATAGAACAAATGAAAAAACCCACACTGAAAAAATACAGTTTTATAAAATGAAGATGCATGGTCCGAAGGACATGAAATTAATAAATAAATATATATATTTATATTAATAAATAAAAAGCTGCAATTCCTGTAACGGGTCACCTTCACTTTCAAAACGTTAATGCAAACCTAGAGATTATTACAAACTAGCTGGTATTTACCCCAGAATGATGTGAACTGTGTTAACCTCTCTGCAGATAATCTGTGGGTAGAATCTGTTATCAACCTTCCCACTTCTAGTAATTTCTTATTTACAAGGATTTATACCAGTCCTACTGCTACTGTCTCAGTTTATCCCATTTCACATTAGCAGAAGGCCTGACAGCCTAAAGGGAACACGTCAAAATCAGATGAGCATCCCACTCCAAACACATGCTGGGTAATCCATTTTGACTTTGACAAAACGCCAGTACTTAGTTCTCAGCATATTAATCCGAGGAGGACTTCAGCCAAATTGCTTTTTTTTAGCGTGTAGGAAAGAAATGTCTGTAAAACAAATAAGAAAGGAAAGAGGCTGGAGACTTTTCTAAGTAAGAAAGTGCTTAAATGGGCCTGTTCTCCATGTTATTGTCACAGAATTAGTTGGGACAGGGAACCATAAACACTGCACTTGGTGCGTGTCGTCCCACCCATCCCACCAAACGTATGTTCAGGAAAACATTATGAAAGTGTAATAAATTCTAAACCTAAATGAAATAATAATAATGGCATTCTCTGATCTAGATTTGAATTCCTGTGGCTCGAATAAATTATTAATTATTTTAGTCTAAATTCACCCATTAAATGTTTAGTTAACAAAAATAGCAACAAATCAATATTGTATGTTTGTGTGCTATGGACCTCTTTCAAATGATCTCAACAATTATCAAACAGAACACATCACAAACACTAGATTGCTTAAAGCTTAGTGATAAATTATGTCTATGTATACATTTTACTCATGAAGGACAGTTGACTACTCAGCAGTTGAATAATGTAATCTGTGGCTCTGGTGGGAGCTTTGTAAATTCAGAGAACATAACCCTGACAATGTCATAGTGATGTAATCTGGGTTATTTCAACCTGGGCATGGAGTCTAAAAATGTATAATGGAAAGTCTGTTTGAAAAGATATGAACAATTGCCAATCAAGGAGGGTCGAATTAAACAATGTTATTGATTTGCATCATGGGAAATGTAGTATTATGGAGCTCAACTCGAAAAATCTAAACAAAATTAACCACTGTTAACATTTCGACCATTACCACACGACATTGGTGGGTTTCTCCAACAACAATAAACAGATGTCAACTACTGAATACACATTTTGTAGCCTGATGCTATGTTTGTATGTCTCCATCAATATAAAGTTACAGATCACACAACTGTCAAACATCTGTCCAAAAAGTTTTATGCTACAATTTGGAGCTTGATACGTGGCTGATTACAATTCAACTCCCTCTTTTCAAAAATGCTTTGATGTAGGCTCCCTCTGTGTGTACCCAGATGCCCACATCAACACAGAAAGCAAGTAAATAAATCTGATAAAAACAAACACAGTATGCAGGTTGCATACTTTATGGATAAACAAACATTAGTGATAATTGGTGCCAATGATAAGGTTCTTTTGTTTTATTGGTAACAGGAACATCATAGGAATAGTAATTTATTAAACCCAGTTTAGACCAAAGATTTGCAACAAGACAAGTTGAAACTTGCGACTACTTGCAATGCGCCCGTCTGCAATGTTCTGAAACCTGCTAGTTTACACCAATGTGACTAGACGAAACGGTACTGTTTACATAGCGACGACTCTCTGTACTGCTATCTGCTAGTTTTTCATGCTTTTTTTTGTAGCTGTATATAATTTGTAGCATCTTAAAATATAAATTAAGATAGTGATAGTGATTTGATTGCTACAGTTGCATTTTTAGTATTAATGAAATGGCGAAACATTACAACGTGATTGGCTGTTGAAATAGGTGATGTTCCTTATGTTCTAAAACCAGCCACTGGCGATTTGCCAAGCTGAGTCGGGCTGAAACGGGCCAGTTTACACCGCTGCAACTTTTCCCTGTAACGTTCTAAAACTGTTTTGACTTGTCATAAATCTTTGGTCTGAACTGGGCTTTACCCTCATCTTTTGCGACATGTGAAAATTTGTAAAATTATTCATATTCCTGTAAGATTACTGTTACAGAGTGACATATTTCCTATTACCATTGTACTTTAGTAATGTGTCGTTCAAGAACGAAACGTTAATGTTGAACGACTTTTTGATGCAAATGAGAAGCAACGAGTAAAATGCTTCATTGTGGCCGCACCTGCGCAATAATAATAATGCATGAGTAGTTAATTTTACTGAACGAGACTTAAACAACTAAGTCACTAAAATGAACCGCCTGTCCCATCACTATTGTGCTCTATGTACAAACAAACATGCATGGAGACAGGCAGAGACCATGACATCTATGGATTTAAACAATGTAATCTGATCAGAGTGATAATCATCATGACTCACTGAGAGACACAGGAGGATTAGAGTCCCTGTAGTCTTAGATTGCCTTTTTCTACATCAGACAGCGTGACCTAAACCTGATGGTCAGAAATAACCCCAGGAGCAAGAAGATAGACAGAAGAAATGAGCAGTCGAGAGACAAAGAGAGATTTTTCTTAAAGATAGCCCATATCCTGTTTGCTCTTGATTTGGTAGGTTGGAGATGGTTTTATGTTGGACCCCGAGTCTCTGTTCTGTTTTAGGTTGCACTGGTTAGCGGGCGTCGATGTGTCATAAATGCTTTTATAAAACAGGTCTCCATTATCCCACAGCTGTGAATGCAAAGTGATGTGTCCCAGAATTAGGAAGAATTATTCATAAACCCATGACCTCTGACTGAATAGACTGCTCTGACATTTTGATGTTGTCACACAGTGTTGCTACATTACAGGCCTTTAACCACTGCAGGACTGATATTTACAATGTTGATGTGAACATATTAGCCTTCACCCTTATTTCACCTTGAGCCTTTGACCTACTGATAACTGCTGGCAGCTTGCTTGGCTGAACCCATTTCATCAGTATTTTACTGGTACCACATTTCATAAATGTCTGTCGTATACATTATATTCTTTGCTATTTTTTTGCCTCTTAATGCTGAATGAATGAATTCTGTCTTTTAAGTTGGTTATTTTCCTCTGAAACATGATGTTCATTGCTTTCAGAGCCTATCATCTGATGTTTTGTTGACAGTATGGACGTGTGATATTGGAGTCAATATGGAAACAGGAATCTACTTATAGTTGTTATGCTGCAAGTCTGTAAATCACTATTTTGGACACTGTTCCAATGACACAAGATAAACACAGAGCGTAAACAAGGTATAGAGACAGGGAGAGCATGTCTGCTGCATAGGGAATGTCAGGTCATGTATTTGCCTTTGAGGATGTGCAAAGAGTATACAGCTATTCTACCTCTAAGTAGACGACCCAGGGCATAACCAGTGTGGCCACCAGAAGGTCAGCAACAGCCAGGCTGACGATCAGGTAGTTGGTGGTGGTCTGCAGAGCCTTCTCTCTGGACACAGCCATGCACACCAGCACGTTGCCGAAGACGATGACGAAAATGAGCAGAGTAAGCAGCATGGCATAGTAGTTGTAAGGGTGCTTCTGCTCTTGATCTGTTTCGTTGAAGCTCCATGTTCCATTATCATAGAAACTGTCATTGTAGGCATACTGGGTAAAGACATCCATTAGCTGTGAGTGACGAAGGCCAAGAACGGGCCCTGCAAAACACGCAGACACACAGAGAGAGAGAGAAAACAGCGTTTGAATGTAGTTCAAGTGCTCATGTGAATGTTTGCTAACAGTTTATGAAGAATTGTCTGCAGTTATTGCTTTGCAGAAGCAACTTGTTTATTAGTCTCTTACACCCTGCTGCACCCAACAATGGGTCTAATTTCATTTAGAGTTATAGTGGAGATTCCTATTGTTTATAAAATTATGTAGGAGGCCTCCAGCATTTTTCCATCTGTTAAAACTACAAAACATCTCGAATTAACTTAAAGAAAAAAATGCATCCCATAGCTGTTGGCAAGTGGCCTTGTGTATAAAACTACTCATAAGCATGAAGTCTGCATTCACCACAACATAGTGTGATATATTAAAGTTATGTGTTTCCCCCAGTTTACAATTACGCAAGAAGATGTAACACAAGAAAACAGCCTTTCAGAATATTGATATGCAGGTATATGTGCTTTTTGTTTCATACTTTTTGTAAGAAAAAAAAGCGGTGACAAAGCAGTGATGAAGATATTTCAGGAAAATGTACGTTTTTGTTAAAGATACCCTGTGGAGTTTTCTTGTAAACAAACATTTGCATTTACATTCAGTGTTTCCATTCAGTGTGTGTATTCTTAAAGCCTTGCAAACATGATCAAACCTGAATTATTTTCCGTCCTCACAAAACATTTTTTTAGGTTTAAATTTGGTAGCAACCCCCGTATTCCCTGTCTTTTGCAGGTGGTTTGCTACTTTTTTTGGCACATAATCACCACCAACTGATGATCAGTGGAACAGTGTGGCTTGCATGCACTAAACATTTGCCTTACCGCATTCTGCAGATGGCAAGTATTTGAGTTGTGTCATCAATGTGGTTGTGAGTGTATACATACATCCTTGTGTGTATAGAGCATGAGATAAATGGGGAAAATGGGGAGACACTCATTAAAGTATTGCTCCATAGCATTACTTGTTGTCAAAGCTTTACAGGGGGCTGTATCCGAGTATCACCAACATTCTTGCATTTAAAAACAGCAATAAATCCTCCTACTCAAAATCTGAGTGCCATCTTTTTAAACACAAAACAACAAAAAAAGCAATATTAAGATTTGACAGTGTCAGAACTGGTGAGGCAAATGCACAGTGGAGCTGTTCTCCCTTGACAGACAGATCACAAAGATTTTAGAAACCTCTAATTAGTGGTATTGGGCCAGAAAAGCACACCATCAGAGCAAACTAGTCTCTTTTGTTTTGATTAAAAAGATGAGTGCAACCACACATTCATCATTGACATTAATTTGAACTGACTAAAAACACATGACTTTGAAACTGAAGTATATTTTTCCATTGTCATTTTATGACTTGCATAAACATGATATCAGAAGAATGTCTGTGTGCTTAACCAATGAGCCACAAACCAGCCACAATGCAAAATTGTTCATCGTCGCTGTAAATCCCTTTAATAACCTTGTGACAGTCAGTCCAACTGTGTAACACCTTGTATTTGTTGCAGTTATTGTGACATGAGGTTCTGATCACATAATAACATTTAACAGATTTACTAAGCTTCTGCTACAAACAAAACAGCATTTTGCTTAAAACATCATATGTACTATGCTGGATATGATTACAGCCTGGATATCGCTGGGTATGAACATTGAGATATCAAAGTCTGTTTACTTTGATATCTGTGTACTTTACATCATTTGTGTGATGAAAACAATGACACTACTCTTCAGTGTTTGTTCTCTGTTCCTCAGCAGATTTGAAATTACACATCATCATTGTAATGCTATGAAAACCATCGTATTAAACTTAATAGAGCCGTATGTCTCATTTATTTAGAATAACGTCAAAAATACACAGACACTTCCTATTTTACAAAACCCTTTGCAGTGGAGTTCCCTCATACCTTTCTAGATTAATGTTTATGTCATCCTGCACTTTCGCAACTCCATTTTCATTTTCACTCCTTCTTTCCCTCTCACTCACACTGTAATTGGTTGTACAGCCTTTCAGGTTGCTGCTCCTGCTGACTGCAATCTATTTCAAACCCCCATCTAGATCTAACTCATTTAATCTCTTTGCCTAATTTCATTTCCACAACCCAACAGTTAATTTTTTACTCTTGTAATTGTTTTTGCAGATTGTTTTTGTCTTTGTATTTTTGCCTTGTTGTAGTTATCTGTCACTGTTACCTCTAGCGAAAGGCATTGCTACAAAAATCTGGCTGAATGAAGTTAAAGAGAGAATGACCGATAGAGTATTAAGAGTTTTTTTGCATGTATTCTGTGGCAAAATTGTGTCTATACTGCCTACAATCAGGACTCTGACTTTGCTGTTCAAAATTGCACATTTTCTTCAGTTAAGGATCCTCCGTTGTAGACTTCTGTGAGACATTCTCATGTTTGACCCAGGGCTTGTTAAGATTCAAAACATATTATCTTGGAATTCGTATGTTAATATGCTCAGATTTAATTCAAAATTAAATAATTGCAAGTGGTTTCAGGGGAAGCAAGTCTTCAAGTCTTACACAACAGCACTTGCATGCCCATATGGACACTGAAGCAGGTTTTGGCCATAGAGGCTGTGCAGAGACCGCTTCCTAATGCAATTCCAATGTATCAACCAAAGCTAAAATGAGGCTTTAGAAGACTGATTTAGACAAATCAGGAGCGTATCGTTCAAAGTCCCTTGTCTTTCAGTACAACATTTTCAGTGTTATCTCTGTGTTACTATCCCTCAGCTCAGTAAGGAAACAGTATCGTCTATGAAAACACATATACAAGATATCTCTTTATTTTGATAACTGCTTATACTGAACTGCAGAATCATTTTTTACATAGACCAAGGACAGCGGTTTTTGTCCTTCATGTCTTTACAGCGATTCTGGAGAGTAGGATCAATTATAGCAACAGAAAAAAACAGTTTCATTGTAAATATGGGCATTTACTGTATATATAAACCTGGGGTAGGCAAAACCTTTGCAATAGAGATGTGTCGATCATGAGCGTATTGTTCATTGAACTACGCTTTTGGTATGAGCTAGTAGTAACGAGTCATCCTAGAGAGTAAATCGTTCACCCGCCTCCCCCCACCCCCCATGGCCCTCAAGGATTTTCAGGACACGTTTCACTCGCGAAGGACAGGCTCTCTTAGCAATTTATGAATTTTTTAATAGGGTCGGGTACGTCTAACCTACAGTACATCTGAATGTCACTGCACTGATTACATTACCTTACACTTCCACAAAGGTTTGCACACTTGCTCCAGCCATGTCTGTGAATGTTAAAACCTGTAAAGGTAATTATTGTTCATCTGCTCTTTTGCGTTCAGATTGTCATTGCAAAGATGATCAGACCACAATTTAAAGCCAACTAAAGCTGAATACAGGTAATATAATGATACATAAATCACAATAACAAACAAGCAACTTTACATGCAAAAGTGGCTACATAACAGAAGGATGTACACAACTAGGTGTATTTAACTATGTTATGTCCATATTGTGTGCATATAGTAAGTTTATGTGAGCAACGTAGAGCGCACTTCAACACCAAAAACTGAGCATCTAGCATATTTGAGCCCAGTAGGCAGCTAAAATAATAAGAAATGTTACTAGAGGAGGGCAGAGGAAAGCCTCACTGCATGGAGAGTAAGGATTTAGAGAAAAGCAGTGAGAGAAGAAAGAGTGAAGTAAGGGAGTGAGTGAGGGAAGAGTGCTCCTGTTAGGATGTGTAAGCATTGCTCAGGGGCACCAGCCTGTGTGTGTACCCTGCAGATGCCCTGTGCTGTCTAATCTTATTTATTTGCCCGCTCTACTTCCTTACTTACAGTACTTGAGACTGTTCTCACTGCTGGCCTGATAGTTGGTGCTTGCTTAAAAACTAAAACCTCTGCTCTCTCGCTCCTGCCGTGAATATTTCCTATTCTTTAAATGATGTCCTCTGTGGCCTGTACCTGATCATAATAATAATCATGATCATACCCTCCTCCACAGGTAAATCAGAGGTCAGGGTCAGTGACCCAAAACATATTCTTGCACAAGGAATCTTCAACAGAGTGGATACCTGCTGAATGCTAGAAATTGAACTGGTGTCTCCTATTTATAATGCAGTGTCACCATGGCAATTTTCTAGTCCCTGTGGTGTTTGTACCGTCCGTGTACTGGCTGTCTGCTACCTCAATGGTGCTCTCCTACTATGATGTTATTGATTTAATGGGACAGTTGATCTTCTTTTGTTTTCTTTTTCTAAGTACAGTTTGACTTGACTAATAGGCAACTACACCTTTGAGCATTTTTCTCATTTTCTGTGTGTACTTAGGTATTGTACTACTGTAACACCTATTGTAGGCACCAATATCTAATAGGACTTACACATGCTTACCCCCTACTGGCTTCCACCCACAAACACTGTTACTTGTAATAGTTGAGGGCACTTAGCCAAGCCAACAGCTCTGCTCTGAAGGATTGAACACAGATCTCTGTGGGTAGGCAATTTTTCCATTGTGACCTGGGCACCCCATGAATAACTTGTTCTTCTTTCACTTTGATATTTGAAGAAAGCAGACCACCCGCTGCCCCGGGGGCTGCACTGTATTAAATACAGTGCTTATGCAAACATACAGAAATGATTTGGTCTGACCCAATTGATTGCCAAGCCAGCCTATGTTTGTGACATATCCCACTGTACTGTTGATTTTATTCTTGTGACGGATATGGTAAATTTATCAAATGGTGAGGTGATTAAGCACTGAATAAGATAATGCATTCTCTGCCATTGCACCAGAAACATGTACAAAAAGGGTCTTTCAGGGCAAACAATTTTGTTCAGCCCCTTCTTCCTAGGAAAAAAAAATATCTAAGATAAAGACACATGCCTGACGTGTATGTCAGAAAGGAACATGTGAATTGAGGTTGGTAGGCTTTTGTCAGAGGCTATGCTTGTTAGTTGTGGGGTTCCTCAGGGTAGTGTGCAGGGTCCTCTGCTGTATTTGTTTTGTAGAAATGATAAGAAATGAGCCTGTACTAATTATTTTTTGATTGTTCTTAAGCCAATTTAGTGTCATGCAAGCTCAAAGATATGATGCAGGAAACAATGTTTGAAGGGCGAGGTAAAGTAGACCTGATTATTACACAGCAGGGTTCTAATAGCATGGTTGAACCTTTGAATAACTGCCAACCATTAGATCCAATGGTCTAATGTTGCTCTCAAGAATGGCTTTTGTCCTAGTTGGAGAAATAGAGCCAGAATAGAGCCAGAATCCGAAGAAACATGGTGACAATCTACTCAGCTACTTTATCGAGGCTGTTCTTAATTGAATGACTGAAATAACAGCTCTTAAACCAGAACACTGAAATAGAATAGACGAATAGAATAGAATTTGCACATGAAGGCATTTCCTCAAAAGAAAAATGTTTTTGCTGTTGTCCCTATAGGTTCTGGAAAATGTTTAATTTATCATGTGACACCTGTGGTACTTGAGGAAAAAGTTCTGATAGGATTCAGTGCTTATAGCTTCTCCTTTGATCGCCATGATGGAGGATTTAGGAAACAACGCAGAAAGGCTTAGCTTAACAGCCACAAATCTTGGAGTGCACAGTGAGAATAAAATAGTGAACAGTTGAATGGATATTTAACTATTTACATACACCTCAATACCTCATAACCTCCATACAATACCATACAACACCAACCTAACTGCTTCTTGCCACTACTACCATGGATTCTCTGAAAATGACAAGGATCGGATTCAAGTCAAGTCAATATTTTCATATAGCCCAATATCACAAATCACAAGCCTTACAATATGTACAGCATATATGACACCCTCTATCCCTAGGATAGATCCTTGACTTGGGTAAGGAAAACCACACAAAAATACATTAAAAAGGATATAAATGGCAGAAACTATTCAAGCCATGCAATAGAACAGAATGGACCAAAATAGTAAAATTACAGTATGGACAATCAGGTTGACAAAATTATATATATATTTATATAAATCATATATGAGAATATGAGAAGATGTCAATCAACTTCCATGTGCCACCAAATAGAAAGGCACTGAGCAGCACAACCACTTTACCATGGATACCTGGAAGAGGACTACACTAACACACAAGAGGCAAAGCTCAAGCACACAAATCACACAGATAGGAGAAAGGAAACAACCACACAAGGGATGGAGAGAGAGAGAGAGAGGAGGAGAGGCTAAATCTCCTGAAGGACAAAGACTCAGATCCAAAACATCTACAACGAGGCACCGATAGTCAGGGGAGAGAAAGAGGTCCCAAATGGCTGATGGCCCAACATAGAGAAGCCAGAGTGAAAATTCAGGACAAGGAGGAAACAGGAAGAAAGAGAGGGAGAAGAGAGAGAGAGATACGGCCACACAGCTTGAATGCTCATGTGTTTGTGAAATACAAAAAGACAGAGGGTAAGAGAGATGCAGTGGATTTCAGAAAGTTTACAGTATTCTCTCAAACATAGACTATAAGTTCTAGGCTCAATTGAGACTGAGACCAACTTGCCGGAAGGATAACAGTAACAGGCACAAGGCCTGAAGTAATAAAAGAAGTAAGTAAGAAGATGAGTTTGGATTCAGGCCTCAACAGAGTCACAGTGTCAGATGTCAACAGGACAAGGCCCTGCACCCTGCTGACTTCTTGTTTGACTCTTGGGACAGGCCTATATTCTGAGAGGGAAGAGCATGGGGTGGAATATAAGGTTTAAGGAAATCAGACAGGTATGAAGAGGCAAAGAAATTTACAATTTTGTAAATGATTAGAAGCATCTTAAAGTCTGTTCTGACATGCAAAGGAAGCCAATGAAGGAAAGATAAAATTGGTGTAAAATGGTCAGTTTTTCTAGTTTTTGTTTAAAACGTAGCTGCAACATTATGCTCCATATAAAGAATTACTTTTATTATTTTTAAGTTTTTCATAGCAGACAAGAAGGTCTCCAATTTTATACATGGGTTATGATCATCTGTCAGGTACATAAAGCTGAGTTTCTTCAGTGTAGCAGTGAAAATGAATTCCATGAAGACATATATTTTGGCCAAAGCGGAAATATATAGAGAAATGCAGAGAGCCAACAGAGCCCTGGGGTACTCCATATTTCACGTCAGAACATTTTGATGTTGTACATACTATAGGAAATGCTGTGTTCTCGTAGGGAAAGACTTTAATCACACAAGAGCCAAACCAGAAAATTGGCATCTCTGGCCAGACTTCTCTGATTTTCCAGTTGGTCTAAAAGTATACAGTCTTCTGTGGTGTCAAAAGCCGCACTGAGATCCAGCAATAGAAGCACCAAAGTGGAATCCTAATCCATAGCAAGCAGAAGATCATTCACCACTTTAGTGCAAATTCAGTGGAGTGACAGGCCCTGAAAGCAGATTGAAAATGTTTAAAAAGATTACTGTTAAATATGTGGGCCAAAAGAGAAAAAAAAGAAGGTTAGAGACTGATAGAAAATTATTCAGAGACCCTGGATCAAGGTGTGGTTTCTTAAGTAGAGGTTTAACCCTAGAAGTCAATTAAATTAAATTAAATACGCACTTGTGCCATGAGAGGTAGAAAAAGGTAAAAAAAAAGATTTTATTTCTGCTATTTTTTGCACCAGTCTCCTGCAGGCCTGCTTAAGAGCATGTGTTTCTTCAGTAAACCAGAGTATGGAACTTGGAACAACTGAAGCCAACACACTAAGTCACTGGTACAATTTTCAACAGGGTTTATCGCTGCTGTGAAAGGAGCCAGGACCACAGGTAATTGCTCACCATTAAGTTAAAGTTGACGCAACAATGTAGTGAGCAGTAAATACATCGGCACCAACATTAAAAGGACGAGCTAATGTGAAAGTTATCTGACACCACAGATGTGATAGAGAGAGTCAGTCGGGCAGAAACCAGAATCACGGTTCATGCACAAATTGAGTAAAACCCAAACTATCAAAAAGGCCTTATTCAAGTAGATATTAATTAAAACCTCATCAGAATGGCTAACAAGGTCAGAGATAAATTCTCCAAATTCTTAAAAAAACTGTGAATAAGGGCCAGGTGGTCTACAGAGTGGCACAAGATGGGATGATCTAAGTTTGTTGACCTGGACAAAGCTTATGCATCCTTCAGTCACAATGATTCTTAACACACTTAGGACTGTGCTGAGCTATCTTGATCAAAGACCAGGCTGAGACCAGGCCAAGTACGGACTTTTATCTGGACATTAAGATTGGAGGGAAATCTGTTATATTCTCTGATAATAATTCATTCAAGTCTTGCACAGGGGTGTGCTTAGTTTTAAGGATTTTGAGCAAACAAAGTTCTTAGACAGGGGGTTGTCTGAACAATTGGCTTTCTGCCCAGTCTGTTGTCATTTTGTCCGTTTGATAAGTTCATGGCACTTGACCAATAATGAAGGCGTGGAAAAGCAGCACAAAGCAAACTGATTAGATGTGAGAGAATATCATATGTGTCCAGCCACAGAAAACTTTACTTTAAGAAGGAAGAAAAGTACAAAGCCAGAGTGAGTGAAGCAACCCAGAACCTTTATAGACCACGATGAGTAATTTTCTTTGTGTATGCCAGTGCAATAGAGCAAATAAGCTGCCTCATGTAATTACACAGATGCCAAATATGGTATTTAAGGCTGAAGCTGCTCAAAAACTTTTTGAAATATGTTTAAATGAGTTTAAATGATACACAATTTAGAAAATGAAATAATAACCACGATAAATTAAGTCATATTACTAAAAAAATACATTTGCAATAGATAAAACATTTAACTATGTTGCTGATCATTACCATTGTTTTTGTACTTATGTTTCTAGGTGCTGCCATTTCCTGCTTTGATTATACACCTTTCACTCTTTTCTCTCTGTTTTCTAACAAACATATGCACTTTGTGATTGTCAAACAAAGAAGACAGGGCTAAAAACAACCCAACGGTGTCACAACAAATTTCATTTTTTTAACGCATTGCAGTGTATTATCCAGTAATTGGCTATCGTTCTAGCTGCTTTTGTGAAAATATTGCATTTCATTTGTGCCTATTGTTTTAGTTCTGGCTATTTAGAGCCACTGTAAGCAGTGCCAGGCACCTGCCAGTGGTGTTGCAATCCTCCATTATCCGCTCAGCTCAGAAGCTGCTGTGTGTCCTGTGATGTGTAAATAAGAACAACAGTGAATAAGCTGCTGGTTCAGAAAACTCTCACATACAAATACATAAAAAAACCAGGATGCAATTGGGAACTTTAACTTAGATAGAAATTGAAGTAGCCCAGTGGGTGTTCTTCATGTCCTATTAAACAAACCTGGCAGCCAGCAAATAAATAAAGTGTGAAAGCAATGCTAAAAATATATCAAATGGACTATTATAGCTGAAATTATGTGAAAATTGTTGCACCAGTTGCATCATTTCAGATGTGTAATACCAGTGTGAGTGTGCACTTTAATTATTTAGGCTTCAACTGTTGGACCCTTTTCGGGCATTGTGTGTTTGTGTTGGAGATTAGTGCTGCCAGTAAACTGGAGAACTGTAAAGTCTTTTTATGTGCGAAACACAATCTGACAATGCACTTTTTATCTTAAATAATGGTTTAACTTTATGTTCACCAACAGACATGTACAAATATAAGGGCACATAGAAGTTCACACAAATACATGCACATGCACTGATTAAACGTGTTTGTTACCTTGCAACTAGTATGCTACATAACATAACTTTATTTCAGTGTTCCCTTTAAATCCAATTCATATTTAAATGCCACAATTCATTGCTTTTTGTTCTTAGTCTAATTGACAAACAGATGGACTGTGTTCATTCTCTCTTAAGACTGGGGCTCAGGCCTTTTCTTTGCTACAGTACACCACAGTTTATGACACAAAATGCCTTGCTGTAATAGAACGGCATGAGGGTATTTAGAATGATGGACTTGAAAAAAATGAGGCCATTAAAAAGGGCAATCTGGGCTACAAGCATTCTTAACACTTGTCTGAAGCAGCTACACTGTCAATACTTGTGAGTTATGAATGGAAGTTTGGAAAGTACACTCTGGGTAGATAACTTTGTCAGTGCATAAAATACCAAACGATCTAAATGCTTGTAGGTTGTAAGTGAAACACTTGGATGTTTTTAGAAATGTTTGCTGTCTTACTCAGTGTTAGATGAAAATATCAATCCACCTTATTAGTGTGTCCAGTGCCGAGATACATACATCATAGATAGAGGCATGTGTAGCCCAGCTTAGCTCAGAGACTGGAAGCTGGGTAAACAGTTAAAGTCTACACATATTATATAGATGTCGGGATAGAAACCAAGGCGATGCTGTACAGTAAACCTCTTTGGCCTTGACAACAATTGGGACTGGAACATCCACTGTGTAAAAGCTGGTCCTGGATGCTACTCTATCAGAGTTTAGGTGAATGTTTACTGACTCTGTCCTGTTCTCAGCAGCAGCAGATATGGGGGAAGCTCACTCCAGCAACCCCAACCAAAACTTTACCTAAGATAGCATTACATTAGTCACATTCATCTGTTAGTCCTCTGTACGAACCTCTGTGTTTCTTGTTTTATTACAACAAGCATCAAAACAGGGTTGTGTTAAAACAAAACAATACAAAATAAATTACATTTTATTTTCATTGCTTTGTAATGCTATTTATAATACTGTACTATACTAGCATTAACTAGCTCTACTTTGCAATACAAGAACAATGCTGCTTCCTATTTACATGTCGTCATGATTGGGAACGATGCTGAATTTTTTCTTCAGACAGCTTCAGCCTCAGTCTTTTAGCTTTAACTTTGTGCCACTTTCTTGTGCCACTTGTAGCCATCAAGTGCATATTAAGGAACCATTTAAATGTTTTTTGTTAAAAAACGAGTCAGCTGGAAACGTTTCCAAGACGGACATTTCGACCAGCTTTCAGAGTAGCATTATTTAGCTTATTTAGACAGTTGCAATTTCAGCTGACAAAATCAGAGGTTTTCTACTGGAAATGTGCTTTTGTTTACTTCTTTGTGAAGACTCGTAGATTCAAAAATGATTATGAATTTCAAGTGGTAAATCTGCCGCTATTATGAATTTTAAACCACATATGTTCTGTGCTGGAACGGACATGTAAGGCAACAGTATCTAAGGGTGGTGGGGCTTAGCAAACCAATTATCAGTCAGTTACACCACCAAAATAATTTGAAACAAAGTTATAAAGCTACTTTACCATGAAGACAATATCCTCGAGAGGGTGCATGCAGTCACTAAGCACAGCTGTTCATTAAACTGATGAATCACAATACATAAATGTAATTACACCCCTGTTATAGAGGCAATGATTGATGCATTTGGAGTTAGTTTAATCAATTTGTGTGAACTGGAAGTACTAAGACTCGGACACTAAAGTGTTTTGGAGCTGTGTTACAGCTATTCGTTTGTACATCTTTTATTAAACAGATGATCACAGAACAACAGCTAAAGTGTATCCAGCTCTCATCATGAAACAGGTTAAATAGGGCTGTAGCCAACCAGGTGACCTCTGTATTGTAAGCAGTTGACCTGTCCTGGATATAATCCTTAAATAGCCTGACCTCACTTTCTATCCAGAATCCCTCAGTCTTGCATCTAACCGCATCCTTTATTCCCAGGTGACCCCAGCACTGATCTATAAAGAAAGGAGGCATTATCTGTCTATCCTGGATTTCCACAGTAGTGACAAGGCTTTTCTCTGCAGACTGTCGAGCTCCCTGGCCTTAACTGCCCAACAGAAACAGATAAGAAGCACAAGTGAGTGTGTTTGTCTTGTACCCAGTAACTATATGTCTTCCATGTAGGGTTTGGCTGCTTTCTTTCTTTCATCAGATAAAGTAAAAAAATTCATTCCAAGAGGAAACAGCCAACACTTAAAAAACATTGACAGGTTATAATACTTACAGAGATTGAATCATCTGATTTGTAAACATGGGTATTACAACAGTATAAATATATGGGCCTAGTTTGTAATAGTTAACTAGCTTCCATTGTATTGTTTGAAATTACAGCCAGCAAATGATGGCACTTATTAAATGATTGCATGGTGCAATCATTTACTTGACCCAGTAATTCTAAGCATCTCCTAATTAAAAACGGTTCAACCACAACTTCTGTATAATTCAAAAATGTTTATACATAATTATTTCAATATTTCTTTATTATTTCAATATGGAAATAAACTTAAAGTATTATATGTGCTGTAATCCTTCTGCCACTGTACATAGGTGGTGTTCTGCCTCATACACAGAAACTGTTTTGTAGATGCAGTTGAATCTCCTGTAACATTTCAAATGGCATTTAACTGGCATCAGGCAGAGAAAAACAGATAATCAGGCATTTTCCATGGTGCAGTGGAGTTCAAATCTTCAATCATTCAATCATGCAGCAGCAATGCAGGCATCACTTTATTAAACATGGCAATAAACCACATGGTTAATCTTACAATAAGCCCTATTTAATCAAGAATGTGGTTGTATTGAATCGCTACTATTCTAGAGCCCTGATATTTGATTGTTAATCTCCATCAAACACACAGAAACGCACACAGTTCCACATTGCACACACAAACAACACATAGATGTGACAGACCATTAACACAAACATAAACACACCATTTACTACAGCACCTTCATTACTCCTCTACAATACGCGATAAATCCCATTAGTGTTGTTTTGCTCTCTTTCCTCCATGTTCCATTTGTTTGACTTGTTTGAAATGCTCCAACAATATGAACAATATGAAATGCGTTTGAAATGTGAAAACTTCCCATTTAAAACCTGTTTTGAAAGAACAGTTATCCTAACTTAAACCAACTGAAAGCGTCCACTAACAATGGATTCATAAATCAAATTTGTGTGGATATTATATGAGGGTAATTATATCAGTCTTTTCTAAATTGATTATGCCAATTATTCACACCTGATATTTCTCATGGAATTGTTTGTGTAGCGAGGTATATGCAGTTCTAATGCTACAGATTTAATCATACCCCTCACCAGCTCTTGCAACATTAAATCTTTTCCTAATTCCCAGTATCAGCCGGTGTCAGTACTGTCAAAGTGTTTGATTCTACCCTGTGATAGCCTTCATCCTAATTAGTTTTCTATCTGTCACACCCCTTTTAGATGCCAGGTCAAAATCACTGATGCTGGCAAAGTCAATGACTATCTTGTGAATTCCCTTTCTCTGAAAATAGCCCCCTTTTGTTGCTGTATGAGTGAAGAAACAAGTCAAGCAAGTTTCTCCATGCTGGCTGTGTACTGTAGGTGGTAGCTGCTATGACTTTTACTGTGCTGGAAATAAACCTGCTCATCCAGAGTTGCAATTACTGTGTCATTATCTTGGCATTGCAATTATGCCCCCTTTCTCTCTGCACATCATTACAGAATTCTTTTTCTTGTAGCATCCTTCATATGTATAGGTGCATTGGGATTGGTTTGGCAGCCTTATGAGATAGGTCTATAAATAGTTAACATAAAAAGATGGAATGATAGTAAATGATTAACTGGAAATATACTGTAGACTGCTTTTGTCTTTTTTTGTGAAAGCTATGCATCAATTCTATTAATACAGTAAGACTTAAAGGTTATTGTTGAGGTGATTTCAACCATTACCGACTCAAATCAAGCCATAAGGGTGAAAATGGTAAAGCTTCTGCCCACTGGAAGGAGAGGAGAAGGGGAGGTTGGTAACAAGCCTCCATCGACCTCATTAGGGCGTAGGGAAGCTCCAACCTAACAACCGGACTTGTCTCTTGTGAGGCCGCATACTGCACACACACCCCTGGCTGCTTTTCCATTACAGCCCACGGAATACACAGACACACGCGTAGGAACGGATGCAGGTGTCTGTGCACACACAAACATCCACATGCAGCGTCTCTGCTCCTGAAAACACCTTGCCTGCTCAACAGAGGCTTGTACGCCCCCACGTAAATCAAGTGCTATACCCAGTGTACCTGTGTACAACAACTGCGATGTTTGAATAGAAAGAAATGAAGTAAATAAAACATGCATGCATGATCCATGTCTGTGTTTACTGTGCAGTCAACTCAGGCAGTTTATAATCCTGCATATCCCCACACTGACCTGGATGGCACTGTTGGCCGTAGTGGGAACAGAGAGGCAGCGAAGCAGGCAGATTCTTTGCATTAGTGATTAGCAGATTTATAGCAGTTGTATCAATATTAGCTAAATATAAACAGTGCATTCCCGTTATATCACATAAATTGTGACCACACCTCAGACTTATCATCACCCACTGTCAGAGAAAAGATTATCTGTCACATGACCAAACTTCCCAGTCCTCAGTCCACACAATTAGATAAAAATCTCATGCATAATTTGGTTACTTTTCTTGTCCTTTAATGAAACTGAAGCCAGCTGAAATATTTGCAGGAAGGCTGTTTGTTTTAATTTATTGTGGACATACATGGCTGCATTTAAAGGGAGGGGAAGAGGCGTATGACAAACACATTTTAGTGGCTAGTGAGTTATTATTAGCAGCTGTAATGAAGGTACAAAAGTCCCCAAAGTGTGTGATATCATGCAACAAGCTAAAAAGACTTGTGAAAATATGTCAGTCCTTTTTTAAGTGAACATGGGATTTTGGAGGATAATGTTTGCATGTGTGAGATTGCATGCCCTCAGTGTGTAACCCAACTTGTTAAAATCTGATTTTGAGCAGCTGCTTTCACCAATTTTGCAATCACAAAATCAACAGACCACAGTAGGACTTGAGAGGGAACACGTGATCCTGCAAAAAGGTCACATGGCCAGATGAATTGGTGGTGACAACAGAAACTGCAATGTTGTCCTGTGGTTGTCACTTTGGCCAATTATGTAAAAGATATGTGGGTTCTTTTTTGATTTCCTTTCAAACTGCTCTGTAATCACTGAAAGGCGTCCACAATTCTAAGGCAAGAAAGAATAAATTGCAGCTTTTGATAGAATATAACAAGATGTGTTTTTTGTTTTTAAAAGTGGTGGTTTTGCAGCATTTATTATGTGGGAGCTTTCTCTAACATGGTTAAGGGGTTAATTGGTATTGAATCGGCTAATTGTAATAACATTAAATTGATGAGTGTGATTGACCTTAAAACCTCAAATTAAAGGGTGTCCCTAATACTGCCATTATACTTCTTTCTAAAAAAAACATACTGTATATAGATATTTTTTCTTCATCCGTCCATGGCATCAGACAATGCTGAAACAGAGCAACTTCACAGCAAATAACGTAGCAGCTTAAACACTCTGAGCTGGGTATAACCAACAAAATCCCCATATTTTTAGCAAACAATTGCCTAGACACAGAAGCAATGTGAGCACCCCCACTGGAGTGTTTCTGGCCACCTGGCGATCTTAAGTTCAGTATTCATGTCTGTTTTTTTTAAACTTTTACTTACAAACAAAAGGAACATCTTAAGATGCGCGCAATGCTTGATGACCACCTTGACCAGCCACTAGTTCCCAGCATTTCTCTGCCATTTCATGCCGGTCAGGTAGTGCACACTTAGCTAATCTGGGTTTGTCTACGGGAAATTGCTGCTGTGAGAGCCAATGGTCAGCAACCACACAGTTTATGCAGAACCAAAACAATGAGTTGAAAGTAGCAATTAGCTTAATGGAACTGCAGCATCAGCTGTTAATTCTCAGTGGATTCTGCACTATGAGCAACCATTTACATAACCAGGAGTCATTTGATTCAATGTTAACGCAAATATATCATCTTAAGGGGCTAAACAATTCTTAATTTAGAAATTTGGATGCCAGTGTTTTCCTCTGACCCCTAGAGGGTGTATTTACACTATTTGGAACCCTTGGTAAAGTCACCAATAATGCTGTACGCTCCACTTTACTGTATTTCATAACATGCTAAGATTGTGAGCCCAACATTATAATAACGGTCAAGAATGGAAAGAAACATCTTAAACAGAATTGACAAATTCAATTCAATTCAATTCAATTTTATTTATATAGCGCCATATCATAACAAAGTTATCTCAAGGCACTCAATCACATGGAGCCGGTCGAGACCAACTTCCACACACACAAAGACCC
>JAVQJL010009703.1:0-16206 GCA_036024295.1 Nannoperca obscura | reverse complement strand
TATACGCCGATCCAGAGCATCCCAAACATGCTCAGTGGGTGACATTTCAGTGATAGAATGGCCAGGCTGGTTCGAGCTGATAGCAAGGCAACAATTACTCAAATAATCACAAGCGATGTCTGCAGAATAGTATCTCTGAATGCACAACACGTTGAATCTTGAAGCAGATGGACTACAACAGCAGGAGACACACCAGGTGTCTCTCTTGTCAACTAACAGGACACAGCATACCTGAGTATTGTTGGTGACCATATCCATCCCTTTATGACCACAGTGCACCATCTTCTGATGGATACTTCTAGCAGGATAACGCAACATGTCACAAAACTCAAATCATCTCAAACTGGTTTCTTGAACATGTTCACTGAACTCAAATGGCCTACATTGTCACGGTTTTAGGTTTGTTTCCTGTTTTTATTTTGAAATTCCATGCCTGTGTCTCCTATTGCCTTCCTGTCTTTGTCTGTTTCCCTCCTTGGTTTGATTGCACTCACCTGTGTCTGATCCTCTCATTTGCCTCCCTTATATATAGCGGCCCGTTCGTGTCTTGTCGGATCATTGTCTGTGTCAGTCGGTATCTGTGCTTGCTGTGCTGTCCCTGGTTCCTGCTTCTGGACGTTTCTTCACCCCGTGCTTTTTGGGTTTGTTTTTGTATTTTCTATTCAATAAATCCTTTGGTTTGCTGGAGCTGCCTGTCTGCATTTCTGGGTCCTAGTCTGCTGCCACATGGCATTTCCTGACATGCATAGTCACCAGATCTCAATCCAATAAGGCACCTTTGGGATGTGGTGGAACGGGAGATTCTTATCATGGATGTGCAGCTGAGAAATCTGCAGCAACTGTGTGATACGGTCAATGTCAATTTGGATCAGAATCTCTTAGGAATGTTTCCAGCACCTCCTTGATTCTGTGCCACGAAGAGTTAAGTCAATTCTGAAGGCAAAAGGGGTCCAATCTGATACTAGTAAGGTGTACATAATAAAGTGGCCGATGAGTGTATATTGTGTTTGGTAAATGCTATGACATAGTAAGACCTTAATAGACAGGAAATAAGAATTATGAAGTTGAAATGGTTATCCTTGTTACATCCTCAGTGGTTTGATCTTTCTTCAGTGTTTCTACTAAAATCGAATCAACGAATGTAACTGGGTGACAACTGCCATACACAGCTATGCCTGTTCCAACTTACATAACTTTGTACTTTGCCCTGTAAACCAGAAAGTCCTTGGAAGATTCTTAACCATTGTCATTTTGTACTGTCAGAATTACAAAATAAAGCTAGAGAAAATCCTGAATCACTGAAACTGTTTTCTGGAAATATTGGTAATTAAATGGGTATAAAAGCCAAATGTTTAGTTTGTCATTTATAGTTTCTTTTGTGTATATGTATGTATATACAGTCAGGTACATAAATATTGGGACATCGACAATTCTCGTTTTTGGCTCTATAAGACTAACAATTTAAAGAACTTAGAAACCAACAAGTATGACATTTTCACCCCCTCCCCCTTGAGTGACAGACCCTTGGTATAGTCCAATTTAGGCCAGCTGACATTTAAGATGGCCTCTCCCTGGTTCACCTCCTTTGGGCTGTGTGTGGCCAGGTGACGCCAGCACTACCCAATGTTAAAAAAGGATGCAGAATGATATTTGAGCAATAAAAAAAAAAACTTGACTGGGACAGCCCTACAGTAAATAGACATTCTTGAATACATAAGCACATTTACTATATGAAAATACTTACCTTGTGAATCTGACTCACACGCCACCTCAGTATCGCTGTCTATGTGCACATTCTCTGTGATTTGGTAGGGGATTGAAAAACAGGATGGGATGTAGAAGAATGAAGTTAGTGATAGAAAAGTAAAAAGTAATTCATCTGATTCTGTCATGCTCCAATAATGCCCAAGAAAAACACATTTTAAGTGTTTAATCACTTTGGATGAGCAATGACATTTTATGCATAAACCTCCAGTAAGAAATTATTTGTACCCTCAGTTTCAATGCTGATGTCATCCAGGGTCTTGCCCTTGAATTCTGCCAGGCGTCCCTGCTCCAGAGCCATGAGGACTTTGCTAATCTTAGCAAATTGGAGGGTGCCCTCAGGAAGTCTGTAGAACTGCCGATGCACTCTCATGTCATGGCCAAGAAAATCAGCTAACTGGTTCAGCTCTGTATTAGTGAGGTTTAGAACTTGAGACAGGGTTCCTGTTTGTTTGCGCAGTTTTGTAGAGGTGAGACTTTCAGGACTTTTTGCACCACAGACCTTGGCGAAGTGTCGAAGGCAATCAGACCCACGGTAGGAGGTAAAAGCGGATGGTCTTGCGAATAAGTATGTTCTCTGGAGGAACCCCACATTCTTGTCGTTTGCTGACAAGCAGATCCAATGCTTGTTGCATTGCTGGAGTCTGAACCACAGGAACTTTTCTTCCTCATTTTCCTCTGATCTATATCCTCCTGAAGTATTTGCAGAGTTTTTTTTTTCCCAGGTCTGAGAGGGCTACATTTACATCGTCCTGGGGTTCTGATGGATTTTGAGACATGTATGCAGAGAGGGGCATTTTTGACACTTCCCCTGCTCTTCGTCAGTTGAACAACATCACTTGTGTCAAAGTGACCTTTACCAGCTGTGTCCAACTGTGGGGGGACGTCGCTGTGGACAATTTGCTGTGAAGATGTCGTTGCATGTCCAAATAAGAATGGAGAGTCTGGACATCTTTTGTGAAAGGAAGCAACATCGGGGCATTCCACTTACATTCCTGGAGTGTTCTCAGTGATGCAGCTGATATCAGTTCATTCCATCTGGTTTCATATACACTGCGGAATGTACGGGCATCTTTTGCTGCACTGTAGTTCTGTACATTTGCATGGCTTTCAACAAGCATTGAAATCTTTGTCAAGCTATGCCCAATTTTAAGAGCAAGACTTGGGCACTTGTATGTATTGGTTACACTTTCACTGCCTGCACAAAATGCATGAAATTTGCAGGTTTGATGTGGTCTTGAATGTCTTCCAGGGAGTAGTTTTCCTTGAGCATATCAGGAGCCTACCCAGCTCTCTCATTTTCTGCCGAATGTATTCATGTTTGCCAACATCATTTCCCAGCCAGATGCTCACCAAACTCTATGATACAGTCAGCAGATTGGACTGCAGAATGAACTTCATCCTGAATCATGTTTAACAGCTTCCAGAATTCTTCTTTGACACCAGGTGGTGGAGGTGCAGCAAATGCACACAGGGCCTGTACACAAGTTTTGCCAAGTTTTTGTGGGACACCAGGCTTGAACTTGCAGATCTTCATGTGCCGCCAAAGGAGTTTCTTTGAGAAAAAGCCTTGACAATATACCCAAAGCAGGAAATTTTGTCCGTGAGAATTTTGTTTTGGTTGGAAGGACACAGCACGTGCAACGTCTAGCTTTTCGTGATGGGCACACTACAAATGTCTTGCTATTTTTACAACTTCCAGTACAAACTATTGCTTTTTGTTGTACATTCTTGACCCATTCTCCTTTTTACAGACAGCAGATATGGAAAGTAAACCATCAGCTACTCCATCTTCTGTAAGTGGGGAAGTCGCAGTGTCCAGAATATTTTGCTGCAGATCAGGTGTTTGCTAACAGGGATCCAGAGTCTTTCATCCCACTCTGTTTTGATGAGTGCCCATCACATGTTTGTGTTGTAGGACAGGATATGCTGCTTATAGGCCGCCTTTTATGTCTCATACCCGAGCTGCTTCCATTTCTTGAGTGAGCTTCCTCTGTTAACCACCTGCTTTGAAGAGCCATTATTCAGTTTTGTCAGTGAGATACATCCATCTCTGATGTCCACCATCGTACTTAACTTTGGGAATCTGAGCATGCTCTCTTTCTTGTTGAATAGCACAATAACTCCGCTTGTGTCTGTACCATCAGAATCATCCTCACTAGTGTAAGGAATATATTCCTCTCCACTGTCCTCTGAGATTGGGTCAATATCTGAATCAAAATGAGTCTGATTGCTCATCTATAGAAAAGAAACCAAACTAATTAAACATTTTTAATGCACACAAGATGCATCAGTAAAGAAACGTTAAGCACATGCATCTTTTGTCTATATTGTATGTGTTGCTCACTTGTATGCTTTTGGTCCTCCTCAGCCTTGGGATAGAATCATGGTCTTGTTCAGAGTCAGAACTCGGACTCCATTTCTAGAGTGTTCATAAGAAATGCATGTAATGAGCATTTGAAACAATGTACAAAAATAAAATGGTAAATAACACAATAAATGCTCAACAATAGTATTAACATTACAATACCTCATAATCTGGACACTGAGATTCATCTGAATCGGTGTAATTTACAATGGAAGCTTTCATTTTGACCTTTTTCTTCAGAGCAAGGGGTTTTGGTTCATCTGAGCCCTACAGAAGATAAAGTCATAATTAAGAAAATTTGACATTGAATTGATTTAAGCAAGACATCACTTTTATTGCAAATAGATGGAAGTGACAGATTAATAATAAATTATTCACATGAAACCACTTGGAGTGGTTAACCACGCCTACTTAATCACTCCAAGTGGTAAAAGAGGAAAAGTTTGAGGAAAAAATGTCTCAAGTTTTAACCATTGCAGCGATATGAGGCGTTAAAGAATTCTGTGACTGTATACGATCCAGCGGGTCTCGGAGGGTTAAAGCAGAGTGAGAGATGATGAAAATAAAAGTTTGGATCATAATAAGACTATGGTGGAAGAAAATTTATGGCGAGGCACCAGACATTAGTAAATGGAAGGGAAACAGATACATTATTCAATTCAAAACAAACATCTACAACACTGCTGCAGAGGGGGGTTATCGTCCATGGGCTGGCAACTAAAAAAGCCAAATGAATGTATCTATCGTTTCTCATCACATGATCAAATGGAGACTGCATTGAACAACATCAACTTACATGTTACCCAGCAGTCATGATTGCATATATGTATGACAAAAACAATAAGAAATGATTTATTTAATTTAATAATTTGTATAGTTAATAGTTCATGTAGAATAAGCAAATATTTTGTTATAGATTACTGCTTTTTACAAAACTATTTTACAAAAAAAAAAGAAAAGCATGGAGATGGGTTTGTGTGTATGATATAGCAAATGGCACCACTATTTCTTCAATGCGAGTTCTTTGTTGAACTCAGAAGGTGTAGTTCTGCTGGTGTCCTCCTCCAGTCGGCCGTCCTCTCAAAGGCCCCCTACCTCACGGGCCCCAGTGCAACTGCACTACTTGCACTGTCTATATTTATGCCCCTGTCATAGACTCACAGAAAGTTGCTAAGTAGACTGATAATTAAAGTGACTTCAGCTTCAACTTCAGCTAGAACCCTCTCTCCCAGCAAAAAACCCCAAAATGCAGTGAGTGAGGTAACAACAACTCTAGTAGGCGTGGCTACATATTGTGTGGGTCAGGAGACATGGGGGAGACTGACACTGATTATAGTTTTTTTTAATATAAATTTCATGATGTAGACAGTTCCTAACTGGGTGACTGTCAGCATTGGCCTTGCAGATTCAGCGTTAATTTAAAACGGATGGATTTTCAATCCATGAAATGCAGATTTTTATTTATTTGGTAAGAAATGTCAATATTAATGCCAGCAATGATGTGTTGCATTTAAAAACATTAAAAGGTGTTAAAATTGAAGGTAAACATGCTTTTTTTAACTCTTTTTCTGCACACAGCATATGTTTATTTTTTCTTGATGAGATACGTTGATTTTTATAACTAAAGGTTAAAGTGAAACCTTCAAATGTTCATTTTGAACTTTCCTCCGTGCGTTAACTGGATTTTGACCACTATATTAGGCACTCATTAAAAACTGTAAACCTGTAAGAGTGTGCACAGTGATTTATCAAGGTGATAAAAATGTTATGGAATCAAGACTTTATCATAGTAAATGCATACATTTATATGTGCCAATGTTTCCTGAGATTTATAAATATGTAACAAGTTTTTCACATGTATTGAGATTTGAAAGTGGTAGTGGTGGTCCATCAACTGTAGATTTGTCTGAGTTAGTAGTAGTCTATGTTACTATGCGATTTGGAACACAGCCCATGTTTTGATTTGTACATGCAAGTCTGTCCACTATCAAGGGCCAAGGGCTTGGCTCGAGCTCTGTGCCACCTCACAAAAACAAGCAGAGCAGTTATGAGGGAAGCCACACACACACACTTGTGACGTGATGCTCATTCATTAAACATCTACACAAAGCTTGTGCAGCTGCTCTTCTCACTTGGCCTTTAGCTTGGTAAGGGACTTGATCTCATTGTTCCCTTTCATGTGGAGGAGTATCACTGATTCTAGAGAAGTAGGATGAGAGTAAGGATGGGTTACTGAGTGAGACACACTTTGGACTAAACTCAAAATACAATAAAAGAATATAAAAACGTTTCATAGATCAGTAATTACCTACTTGATGTTTTTGGACAAATCATCTCTTATTCATATATTTTTATCTCATATGTGAACCCTTTGGAATTACCTAAATTTCTGCATAAATTGGTCATAAAACATGTTCTGATCATCCAAGTCACAATAGACAAACAGTCTGCTTAAACTAATACTGCACAAACAATTATGTTCATGTTTTTATTGAACACAGGATGTAAACATTCACAGTGCAGGGTGGACAAAGTATGTGAACCCTTGGATTTAATAACTGGTTGACCCTCCTTTAGCAGCAATAACCTCAAACGTTTTCTATAGTTGCATATCAGACCTGCACAACGGTCAGGAGGAATTTTGGAACATTCCTCTTTACAAAAACTGTTTCGGTTCAGCAATATTCTTGGGATGTCTGGTGTGAATCACTCTTGAGGTCATGCCACAGCATCTCAATCAGGTTGAGGTCAGGACTCTGACCTATTTCTCATAACCACACGTGTTTGTGATTACTTTTTCATGGTATAAAAATACATTTAAAATATTGATACAAGGACTGAGAGTATGCGATATCTTAAACAGATTTTTCAGTTTACATTGTTTATAAACACTGGAGCATAATTGGATATTATTGCCAAAGAGTTTTCTTTGTGGCATTTCTTCTTATGGCCAGTAGAGGGCACTGATATCAAAGTCAACCGATTCAAGATGCTTCTTATTGTGACTCCAGTTATATAAGTGCATTAAACTCTGGCTGGGAGGCGCCATTACAGATAAAGAATAAATAAATATAATATTTAAAAATACATATCAAATGTAATATAAAAAGCCATGTAAAGATAAATTCTGTCAGGATCACAGTATTTATTTCTCAGCACAACTGTTAAATGTGATTAGTGATGGTGAAGCACAGCTCCTGCCCCGTAGTCATCAGCAAGCAAAAGGGTCTACATCTCATGTAGTTTAACACATACGTTTTTTAACTATATGAATGTATTGTAAAAATAGGTTTTCATTGTGTAGTGAAAACCTATTTTTCAAGTGTACTTAATTTTTATGACTTTATGACCATTTTCTAAATTTATATGGGAAAATATATAACAATTCTATGCAGAGGCTTTTAAGTTCCCATGAAAAAAAATACAAACCTACCTTTTACATGAATGTGGTTGGTGGTGATGGGGAAATACAGCTCCTGCCCCTACATGTTAGGAATACAGTGCATCCAGAAAGTATTCACAGCGCTTCACTTTTTCCACATTTTGTTATGTCACAGCCTTATTCCTTTGACTTCATGCTTGGGTTGTGCTCTGACATGCACTGTTAAGTGTGGGAGCTTATATAGACAGGTGTGTGCCAATCAACTGAATTTACCACAGGTGGACTCCAATTAAACTGTAGGAACATCTCAAGGATGATCAGTAGAAACAGGGCGCACCTGAGCTCAATTTTGTGCGTCATGGCAAAGGCTGTGAATACTTATGGACATGTGATTTCTTAGTTTTTTACTTTTAATACATTTGCTCAAGTCTCAAAAAAACTTTCATCACGTTGTAATTATCGGGTATTGTGTGTAGAATGTTGAAGATAAAAAATAATTTATTCCATTTTGGAATAAGGCTGTAACATAACAAAATGTGGAAATAGTAAAGCGCTGTGAATACTTTCTGGATGCACTTTACATTCAATACACTGAAATGGTCGCCATTTTACATTCATTGTGCAATACTTATTCAAAACGCATGCGCCCGAGGCTCAGCTAACTTGATGACTTCTGATCACTGTCTTTACTAACACCCGCCACATGGTGGCGCTCCAATAAAAATATAAAAGACTTGCATAGATAAAGATAGGATATTCAACTATTTCTGAAAGGAATAAAAAAGATAAATGATTATTGCACAGGTGTGCCTTAGGCTGGCCACAATTAAAGGCCACCCTAAAATGTGCAGTTTTATCACACAGCACAATGCCACAGATGTCGCAAGTTTTGAGGCATTTTAGAGTGCAATAATCATACTGTCTAATCAGCATCTTGATATGCCACACCCGTGAGGTGTATGGATTATCTCGGCAAAGGAGAAGTTCTCACTAACAAAAATTTTGACCATTTTGTGAACAATATTTGAAAGAAATAGACCTTTTGTGTACATATAATACGTTTTAGCTCTTTGAGTGCATCTCATGTAAAATTGGAGCAAAAACAAAAGTGTTGCGTTTATATTTTTGTTCAGTGTACGTAAAACTAGTTATTTTATTTATTTATCTTTACCAAGGATATTAGGATAATCAGTTAGCTAATGAGCTCAATTTTATACTTTACAGATGAAACTGCTTTTCAGTGTTGTTGTGAAAATGTTATCATAAATTTGCTATGTTATAAAAAGTAAATGATAATCAATGTACTCTATATATCATCTCTATCCACTCAAATTTGAGGGCTGCATGAAGGGGAGAGGGTGTATGTGTGTATTTTGTTGTGTATGCTGCTTACTCAGCATCAGAGGCAATGGTGCTCATGGCCACTGCTGGTCTCTCTGTTTAGTCGAGCGGGGGGGGAGGCTTTTTGGTGAGATTTACTGTCCTACAGCTTTGTTTAGCGGTAGTAGCGCTACTACCACATATACCAGCATGTAGGCTAAAGAGATCCAAGATGGAAAGTCCCAAAATTATTGGAGTCAACTACTGGGTCCCAATCTATCCCAGTTAGATCCCAGTAATCCCAGTAGAGGTTGTGTCACCATTATTTACACTACAATGATAGGTTATTATTTAGAAAAAAGGTAAATCAATCACTGACCTCCACCCAGAATTTGTTGAGTTATGTGTATCATAAAATAACCTGCACAAGCACTCTGAATTTAGTTTAGATGACAACAACCTCCCTTAAAAAATATTGCATATATTGCATATACGTCTGATCATCTCCAGTGCCTTTTTTTCACCAGTTGGAGACTTCAGCAACAGAACAAATGAGCAGAAGACTAAGTGTGTCACTCTACAAAAGGTTTGTGTGGAAACAAACACCACATAACAATACTATTTTTACACCTTGTGTGTAGATCACCCACAATGCATTGCAGTCATGCAATCAGAGATAGTCTATCTATCAGATTTAGTGTTAACAATTCAGTGGTATAAACACTGCACTCAAAGTAAGCAGGCCTAGGGTTAGGGTTAGAAAAATCACTGGCGCTAGCTGCATCTGTAACGAAAAAACACTGTCTTGTGTTGTGCTTTTTATAGGATTATTCTCCGCAAGGTGAACTGCCCTGAATTCCAAGACATCAATGTGTTCATCACTCCAAGGGGGTTTCCCAACTGCACACACCATCCTGCATTCCCAGACTGGTCACCAAAATGGCATCTGTGGTTACCACAGTCCTTCTAACTTCCTGATAGGGACTCCATGGAGCAAAATATCCTGTCCCTCCAGGTTGAAGGCATTCAGTCACCTCTGTAACTGCTGAGCCCTGAAGCCACTGTGGCTGAAATCATGCCCAACAGCCTCGGAAACTATCTAACTGCCTGCCAAAACAGAATCGATTCAGGAAGGTCCAGGAATTTTCATCAATGAACGCTGAAGGATGCCGACATTAAACCCCCAAACCCCCCAAAAAAACACCAGCTGCCTTGACTTGAGGTTCCTATTCTTTACATTCACCTTGAAACTCAAAGACTGTGCGAGAAGTAAGATTACTTTCCTTGGCTGAGAGGTGGAGCACAAATTTGTGTAGAGAAGGATCTTTACCCCCGACATCTGGAAAGGATACAAGGCAGCCCCCTGGTAAACACCCTCTGTGAGAGGGAAAGGCAGAAACACAAACACAAAACCAGGAAACACAGGTTAAACAATAGATCTATGAAAAAGTTCCAAAAAACTATTTTTATTGTGTTCACACTGCAAGAACAGGCAACAATTGTAGTTTTTAGAATGTTGTTTTAAGAGATTTCCTTAGTTCCTACTTCAGAATAGTTACTCTCCCAGCACAAGAGGAACCTTGAGTGACATTAAATGTATGTTGATTGGTCCAGATGTAAGTGTACTATGATTGGTCAAACACATGAGCCAATGCAGCACCAACAACTGACATCTTTAGTCTTTACTTGTAACAGCATGTGATGATAGCCTTAAAAATGGGCCAAAAGTCCAGACTTTATTGAACATATATGGGATGGGGAAAATACAACACAATGTTGACATGTCAAAGCTAAATATAAAAGGCTTGGGTGTGATGTTGTAAGTGATGTTATTATCTTTAACAGAAAAAAGCCTTTGAAGGTATGCAATTCTCAAGGGATCTCCCCAGTGGGCAGTTCCTCTCAGGGAGTTTGGTCCGAAAATGCTGATTGCTAGGAAACAACTAATCATACGTCATAGGATTATAAATTAATAAACAAATTTAGACACTATACACTCAAATGTAATTCTTCATCTAAGCTAATTTACATCAGTGAACATTTTTTTATTTCTACTGCACCTCCATTTTTAGTGCCCTCATCATAAAATGATTGTTAATCCAGAAGTGAAGTGTATTTCACTCTGGAGCAGAATGTGAGGTTGTTGTTTCAGAACTTGTTTTTGTTCAGCTGATTCAGTCGTTGTTGGCGTGACATGGTAGTGAGCAGCAGGCAGCACCTGTCCTGTCTGTTTGCTTAGTGCCTGTATGTGTGTGTTTGAATGAGGCTGGTAATGACACTTTAACAATGAGTGCATTAGTGTTACACCAGGCTTCACATCAGCAGCCTCCAGAATCAACAGACAGGAGGCCGCAACACCTGAACACAGCAGCAGCATTATTTTTATGTATAATGAGAGGAAGCCCTGTCTCTTCTCTTAGCTAACATCTGCTCCTCTAGCTTCAGTAACTTTCTCATAAATGTTTCTGTCATCAAGCTTTGTGAAATTCTGAATCATGTTCATTTTGTCCATGTTCTGAATGAGTATGTAATGCTGCACTGGAGACAAATCCAAACACCATGTCATTTTAACAAGGATAAAAAAAAAACACCTTACTATTTTATCAGCACTATGTATTCAGTCTACAGGTCACCCAAGGCTTTTAAAGCCTGGCACTGACTCAAGTGGTTGTATCGTGTGTCTACCTATTCTACGTTTGTTTATAATTAGAAGAGCACCGGCTGTAGTTAGTGTGGAGAACAAGGAATCTTGTTTCCTTCTGATGGGTGGACTCCATGCTGATGTTAATGTAAACAGACAAAGGACAAATTAGAGGAATAGTTCAACATTTGGGGAAATTATTTGTCATCTTTCCAAGAGTGAGATGAGAAGACCACAGAGCTGGGGTCAGGATGTGGTTAGCCTATCTTAGCATAAATGTTGGAAGCAGAAGGAAACAATGCCCTTACAAGCACCTCTAAAGGTTACTAATTACCAAATTGTATTTTAATCTGTACACAAACAGAAATTACAATTTGTGTTGAGTTACATGCAAAACATTTCCTTCATGATGCTTGGTCAGATAAAAGGGTTCATTAGGGTTCTATGTAAAACATAAGGGTTCTATTAATGTACAATCGGCTTGCACAGTGAATTATGGAATTGATAGTAATTCTACTTGTGATTTGTTTGCCAAGATAAAAAATCTTCATCCTACTGTTCTCGTTTTTGCCGGTAGAATTTAATATATCCATTAATTTGTTATATATATTTATTTTGCTATTTGTTTATTTTACATTTACAATTATTGGCTATTCCAAATGTTGTGTTTTCATGTTATATGTGGTGTTAATATAATTGATTTACTGTGTGCATGGAATGGAACTTTTTGATGATCAGTACAGTCAGTCTGAAACCACCTCTCACTTTTCTTTTCTTCAATCTGCAGTAGGTTAATAGTGGCAAAGGGCTTATTGTATGTTAATTATTGTATGTTGTATGTTAAAATCTAAATTATTAACTCATTCACTTAATATACCCAGACAACAGCTTGTCTGCTTTTATTCCAGTTAACTGTTATTTTCTTATTGTATTGTGAAAGAGTTGTCCAAGGCACAAGTGTCTATAGAACTCTAGCTGGTTTAAAGGGGTTTTGCACCATCACTGTTTCAGTTTGGGTGTTTATAACAGGTTTCTGTTTAGACACTGAAAAAGGATGAGTAAGGACCTGTTGTGTCGGTGGGTTTCTGTATGTGGCCATATGCTTTCTTGCTCTCTCTCCTGTCTTGGAGGAACAGAGTGGAGGCTGTGAGGTAATCGTGCGCAGGAGGGGGGATGGTGGTGGAGGTGGAGAGACACAGAGGGGGGGGGGGGGGGGGCAGATATAGGAAAGGCATAAAACGGAGGTTTGGCTGCACTGGTCGGGATCCCTTTCGCCGGCTCGGTCGCTTCAGGAGCATCAGGTCAGTAAAACCAAACGCATCGTGCGCCAAAATATGGGAAGGGGCGGCGGGAATGCAAGGTTATCATTCTGTGCTGATTGTTTCCTTCTTTGGGAGGTGGTTCGCCTTTGTGGGGCAGCTCCGATGAATTCAGCTCTGTGAAGATGGAGATGAGAAGTGAGAGGGTGCGCACAGGTTTTAGGCGTGAACCGCTGGTGTGGCTTGTGTGAGTGTTTGTGCAGATAAACACCGAATCCAGGCGGCGTTCGGTCTACAGGCTGCAGGTATTGTATTGTACAATCACCAGGCTGGAAGAGTGCATGCAATACCTCGGCAGAGAAGACATGTTGTCTGTGCAAAAATCATGGTTTCATATTTAATTTGTGGAACCCGGGTGTTAACCACCAAGGCGTGCCGCGGGTAACTCCCCCTGCGTCCCTCCTCTTCCCCTCCTGGTCGGCGTTATCTTTTCATGCAGGTGAAGGCGGATCTTCTTGCCACTTTCACCGCCGTATCTCGTAGTTGCGAATGATGAGACGGAGGAGGAGGATGAGGAGGCTGCAGCTGAGGGCTTTTCACTGAAAACCATTGATGAGAATGAGGCACCTCCCGCGCTGCTGATAATGAGGGTCTAACTGGCTGCACCGAGCAGCAGCCGTGGCAGCGGCTACATCTCGGCTGGTGATGGATGGTGGAGAGCCTGAATTATTTATAGCTGCTAGTGCATTGATTAGCTTCATGCAGTGCACCAGGAGCTGTGTGCGTGTGTTAATGGGAGAGGGGCTGTAAACTAGTGGCGGTGTGCATCAATGAAATAGTGTTTGAAATGAAAGGCGTGTCTCTGTGCATACATGTTTGTGTGCTTATCGGGTGTGGGATACAAACATTTTCCTGTAACTAATCACGTGCAGAGAGAGACAGAATCATATAAAAGCACAGCGATATGGAAACGTTAAGAGAACCCAGTAAAGTGCTCTTTAATTTTATCTAGGCTGTTCAGTGATCAGTGATAGGGCTGAAAAACTGTCCTTAAACCAGGATCTTATTTCTCCAGTCGTTTGTTTGTTTGTTACCAAGATATTTTAAACACGTGTTACCAGATTAAATTTATATATTGTTTAGAGGTTAAGACATTCCTAGCCCCAGGTCAGGAATTATGGACAGGGGGATAATATTTTCCAAACTGGGCCCCTCATCCACACCCACTCAAGCACCACAAACACTCACAATTAGCTGTCACCATCCTTCATATTTTCTGGCCGTAGTCTGAGGTCATCAGATAGGCCTACTTGTTTGATTTCCTGTGCTGTCTCATCTTGTGCATCTATCTCTGTCTCTGAGTCTGCAGAAGGAGCTGGGGAAGTAGACCTGCTCTGTGTGTGGATACTCATCTCTGGCTCAGTTTCTGATAGAGGGTGATATCATAAGAACAGTCTGATTATTTTCTTGCTGACTTTAAGCCAAAGAATCCACTAATTTCAAGCATTAATACCAGCAGGTTGCAATAGCTGTATAAAGGCAGTGCTGTAGTGTTTTTTAAAATCGAGTTAAGTCAACGTGCTAACGTTACTTGAAGGTTTACTATCTAAAGTTGTATTTTCTAGTCTGCCTTGCTCCTCACCTTTGACACGTTCAGCTTCACCCGTCCTATCTGGACATTACCTCTCTGCTCCTTTAATGTTCTTGTTCTCTTTGTACCCTGGCATTTTGACTTAGCCAGTCTAATGTGTCACATGTGCCTCTAATGTAAAGCCAACTGCAGCCTGATTAGCTAAGTGTTTGGACTGCACCATTTTCACAATAACGGGGGTGGTGTATCAGAAGATATGTTTTATTAATAACAATACATTTATTTATCATGTAAATACATAAACATTGTATTGTAAGTGATATAAGTCATATTCAAGGGTCAACCATTGGGCTGGGGTCATCTGAACATCCAACATTAATTACATCAACTAAAATTTATTTTTTTTCTGAACTTTTCCCATTCCATTGCCTGTGGCTTTGAATTTGTCAACTTTTTACTCTCAGAAGGGATTCCTGAGATTTGTGGCAGATCCAGACAGTCAATCCCCAAGTCGGCTTAAATACATTGGGTCAGCCCTGCGAGCCAGAGAGCAGGAGCTATGTAAGCAGTGAAACTGAGAAAAGAATTGACTTTAAAGCTGTCCTACTTAAAGTGCTGCTGGAGGCATGTATGGGTATAATATATGTTGGCCTTTAATCTAAACCCTTTGTCACTGCCTTTTGACTTTGTATAAGTGCTGTTTGGCCGAACGCAGAGGACTCCTGTGCCTTTTATAACTAATCACACATATATCAGCAACCATAGCAGATGGCAAGTATTCTGCTGTTGTTGCTGAACTGATTTTAGGCTTATCGTGAGTGTGAGGAAAACAATGAGTTTACATTATTAGTACTGCATCACTTTGCATCATTGCTGTTCTCAGTAGAAAAGCTGGCAGTGTTCAACAGATGAATACAGCTCCAATGAATCTCTGGCTTTGTGCTCCGGAGCAGCGAGAGGTTTGAATGACGGCTGCACAGAAAGATTTTTGTGTTGGCATTCTCAGTCTGTCAGTCACCCTGTTGTTGCCATAAACAGACCTCTATACATGTGAGCTATCACTGCACTGATATGTCATTAGGTCTACCACATTCACTGTACAGTATGAAGTGTATGCTGAGAGGCAGCCCCCTCACTGATCTTGTTGGTAATATTGTTGACACGTTCACTGAAAACATAGAGTGAAAAAGGGTTGCCACGGGTTGCCAGAAATTAATTTGGTAAGCAAGTGGCAACCACAATGGCTGAGTATACAGTAATAGGCTGAGACACCTGTCAGTCAAGCAAAATCAACCCCAAAATATCCTTAAAGGCCCAGTCAAGTTTTTGTTTTGACCATATAAGATCTATATTTATTCTTAGTTTGTGATATTCATTACCTCAGTCTATTGCTGAACAGAGTCAACAAGTGATTCTTAGAGAATGTTGACAGAAATATTATGTTGTTTAGTATACCTTATCGTGCATAGTATGTAGCAGAAAAGAATGATGGCACAACATATCTTTCATTACATGAAATTCAATTCAATTCAATTTTATTTATATAGGGCCATATCATAACAAAGTTATCTCAGGGCACTCTATCGCATGGAGCAGGTCGAGACCAACTTCCACACACACAAAGACCCCACGATCCCACCATGAGCAAGCACTAGGCGACAATGGCAAGAAAAACTCCCTTTTAACAGGTAGAAACCTCGAGCAGAACCAGGCTCTAGGTGGGCGGTCATCTGCCTTGACCGTGTGGTTTGAAAAAAAGGGGGGAGAGAGAGCAGGAGGAAGGAGAACATACAGTAGTGCAGTATAACAGCAATAGCAACATTGGCGGTTGAGCAGGAACACGGGGGCAGCAGGAGCAACCACAGATCCAGACTCTACAGC
>JAVQJL010009699.1:5000-14096 GCA_036024295.1 Nannoperca obscura | reverse complement strand
ACACTGGAGGCCGAGTGAGTCCTGGAGCGCACCAGCCGGGTCATACCAGCTGTGGGCCCTGGGGGGGGGGGGGGCGGCAGAGACATGAAAGGGTTGTTAGTGTGGGGGTGGGTGTGGGTGGGGGTGTGTGGGGGTGGGTGTGAGAGACGTCTCTGACTCTGTCCTCCTCTCTCCAGCAGGAGGCGCTCCCACCCGTCCAGTTCGACTGGAGCAGCAGTGGCCTTACCAACCCCCTGGACGGTAGGTGACCCCTGACCTCTGACCCCGCCTTGCACTTTTCTAACCCTCGTAGTGTTTCCTGGAGGTCGCTGTCTCTAACCTCTTCAGCCACGCCCCCTGACTGTCAGCCAATCAGCTGTGTGCTGCAGGTGTTTCCACTTCCTCTCTGAGTATTAACAGTTTTCTTGTAGAAGCGTTAAAAACCTTCATTTAAAGGAAAGATCCACACGTGACGATCAGAGGTCACATGACTCTGGACCAATCAAAACAGAGGTTATTCAAGATGTTCAATCCATTCCTGACATTTTAGTTCAAACCAGACGTGGCCATTTTTTGAGGTTTCCGTTGATGTCATGGATCAGACTGGACAGATAACTTGTGATCACTTCCTCAGTAACTCACAATAACACAACATGTGGGTTTATGCTAATTATGCTAACTGTCCAGCATGTGCAGGTTAGCATGTGGCAACATTTCCGGTCATTTCAACACCGTTTCTGACATTTTACAGATATTACAGATACTCGTAATACGAATAAACAACAAACGGATCAATAATGAAAGTAGTCTCATGTTGTTATTAACGTTATTGATCTGTGCATCACGTGTGGATCAATCGTTAACAGAGACGCTGCTGAATCTTCCCTTTAGAGAAACAACATGGCTGCACTAACCTCCCTCCTGTAGACTGGTGTCTGACGCTGCTGCATGTCTCTCTCTCTCTCTCTCTGTGTGTGTTAACCTCGCCCGCCCCCGGCTGCAGCGAGCGGAGGCTCGTCTCTCTTAAACCTGGACTTCTTTGGTCCCGTGGAGGATTCAGGCTCCACCAGCTCACCCTCCATCCCAGGTCAGAGTTCAGGTCCTCTTTTTAAATCAACCCTTCCATCGTCTGCGGGACCAATCAGAGTGAAGGAGAGTCTGAAAACAAACAAACAGGAAGCTTCCTCTGTGAGCGCTGGTGGAGTCTAGATGCTTAGGAAGCTGCTTCAGTGCTTCCTTCCTCGTCTCCTTTAGTGTTTAGGGAACACTGAACCGTCCTGTAGCACAGTAAAGGAGCATTTAAAGCGACCACGTCGGTAACACCTCACGGTGTAGTGACGTAGCGTGGAGTCTTTCGAAGACGTGTTTAGTGTTTGAACGCAGCTCCTTTTAAACATCATTTTAATGATTAAATAAAACGTAGAAATAAAAATAAACATTCTGTACCACCACCCGAGTCTGATTCTCTGGGCCCTGATTGGCTCCCGGCTCCTGTGTTTGCGCCCCCTTCAGGTGTGGACCCCGAGCTGTACGAGCTGACAACGGCCAAGCTGGACCCCGGGAGCTCCGGCGGCCGCGTGGCCGACGCCTTCGCCCGCCTGATGTCCACCATGGAGAAGACCAGCACCTCCACCAGGTCAGGGCTACATCCGTGCTAACATTAGCTCGTTAGCAGGTGTTTGCTACTTTAACGGCAGCTCTGAACAGTTTAACTGATGCGTCCGCTTGTTGTGGAGCTTTCGACTGTTTCACACTGTCTTCGTGTTTGATTCAAACACCACGACGTCGACTACGAACGATAAACTGGCGTCGAGCTCCAAAACAGTTTTTACTGAGATAATTAATTAGCAGCAGAAGTTAAAATAACTCTTAAAGTTTTAAAGGTTCATTGTTTTCATGTTTATTTATTATGACATCATAATGAACTTTGGTTTATTTTTGTTTGTTAATCAGATGCACGTATTTTACGTGTTCCTGAACGCAGCACATAATATAAAAGTAGCATTTCTGTGATTTAGCTGTTTTGTTTCTGTGTTCAGATCTGTGACACCTTCCTGTTGTTGTTGTTGTTGTTGTTGTTGTTGTCTGGACAGGAAGCCGCGGAGGGAGGAGAATCTGAGCGAGGAGGCATCCAAAGTGATCGCCGCTCTGCCGGATCTCTCCTTCATGCAGGCCAAAGTGCTCATGTTTCCCGCCACGCTGACGCCGCTCGGCTCCCAGGCCGCCGCGGACTGAAGCCCCGCCCTCTCCCCCGCTGACGTCACACCCTCACCTGATACCCCGCCACCTGGACCCGCCCACTCTGCCCATTTTATAAAGTTATCATCTTTTTTTTGTTTTCTTGCTGCGGCTTAGCCCCCCCCCCCTTTCTTTCTTTCTTACACTTTTAATTTTAATTTGCGCTTTTTTGTTTTTCAATTAATAATTAATTTATAAAAAATAAAGCTAAGCATTGATCATCACAGGAAACAGGATGTGGGGGGGGCGCTCGGCAGACGACCTGCACATTTAACAGAATAGGAGATGATGGAATGAATTTCTAGATAATTTCTAGAGGAAGGTCTAGAAGCTGTTGGTATCTCGGAGAATCATCGTGTACATAATCAGGGAATAAATGTTTCTTTAACTTTATTTTTTTTAATTCTGATGATTTTACGTGTCGGTGGTGGGAGTGTGTTCGTGTCCGTCTGTGAAGGAAACACTGGCTGAATCAAACTCAAGTGGAATATATATGTTTAAATTAATACATTTATACATATATATATATATATAAAATCTCTCTCTATATATTTATCGACTTGAAACCACACTGCCTGCAAAATCCAGCTGAATGTTTTGTCCCCTCGTGTTAAAGGCCTTCGTTTTTACCTGCAGTCGGTCGGTTTTAACCCGCTGTGTCTGTTTCTCTCGTTTTCTGTTTCTTGTAATTTGACGTTAGTTTTTTAACAAATTCTGTCCGAACCCGCTCCTCTGTCGCTGGACGAATGCTGATCTCGTTCTCTGCTTTGGGAAACCTCCGCCGACCAAACGCCAGTAAATCTGCCGAGTCCTCAGCCGTCATTTGGAGGTTTTTAATTTCACTTCTTTTTTTATTCCTAGTTGAAATATTCCAGCTGTCGAGGCCGGTGGATAAAACCGCCTCCTTCCTTGTTCGTGTCCTCTCTCATGGTTTGTTGTTTTTGGGGGTTAAAAATTGGACTTCTTTTGGTTAAAACCACTGAAACTCAAACGTTTCTCGTCTGTGAAGGTCGACGCGCATCAGAAGGGAATTAAGGGACCAATTTCTGCTTCCACGTGTTTGGTTTCGTACTCTGTTCCTACTATGAAGTGCTTTTTTGTTTTCTTTTGTTATTGTTGCGGCTCTTATTCAGTTTTAATTTTATTCTGTTGCTCATACTACTGTCAGCCCCGTCTCCCAGGAGGATTTTGCACATTGTAAAGATGAAATGGATGTAATCATAGTTCACTGTGGCTTTAGACTGTGTACAGTTAAACTATGGACTGTAAAATGTATGGGAATATTCCTATGGAAAAAAACTGAATCACTTGAAGAGCCTGTCAAAAGGTTATTGTGCATGCCCAGGTTCTTTTGAGATTATAAGTGTGTAAATTTAACTTTTAGTGTACACAAGAAATTAAAATAGTTATCTTCTCTGCTTGTTTCTGTTTATTTCGGGCAGACGAGTTAAAATCATCCTAAAAGGAAGAAAAACAAAACCGTTCTGGCTGAATTACTTGAGTTCTTGTTAATTTACGGAGGATGAAGTGTGCCACAAAAACTAATTAAATACTTTAACAATGTTTAATTATATTGAATTAAATTTAACAGTTTAAAAAAACTACTCACAAGAAGGAACAACTGCAATTTTAATATTATACATTTAATATTTGTATTTTTTATCTTTTTAACAAGTTCAAGTTGGTTTTACAAAAGGTCTCAAATGTAACTGGATGAAAAATAATATAGTTTGCACTCTTCTGCCTCCATAGGGTGATTTATTTATTCACTTATTTATTTTGGGGAGTCACATGTTGATGCTGGAACCAAGATAATTTAAATCACGGCCTCCGTAAGAAATTAGGATACAAAAAATGAAAAATAAACGACAAATGTGAGATCTTTTCCATTTAATGTAGAAAATAAAATGACTAAAGTGGAACCCCCCACACACACGCACACACACACACATTCATATATAACTCTCAGAAGAAGAAATGTCATTGCAGAGGACGAGGCACAGATTCATTTAACGACTGAAACATCAGTTCATCCGTCTGTTCGTGTCCAATAAAAACAGAAAAAGGAAGAATAAAGACTCCGTCTGGATAAACAGAGACATTTGTTTAATAAATAACTGGGCTGGATTAAATCTAAAAATATGGATTTGGATTTAATAAATCCAAATTTAGTGTTTCCTTTTATTGATATAGTAAATATGTTTTCAGAACTAAAAGATGCAGATATTCTGATTTATTTCTCTCTTATTGCAGCTAACGCTTGTACTCGGATCAGTTTCTACACTAAATGAAGACGTCGGTTCCAGTTTTGTGCTACATTAATAATCCACCCTGGAAAAGTCACTAAATCTTAAACTTTCAGTTTTTTAAAACTAAAACTAACTTAAAACAAACTGTAAATGACAGCGAGGCAGCATCAGGAAGATCTTAGAAAACAAAAGTATTAAATCTTAAGACGTCTGATTGACGTCTGACTGCATATTTTATTATTTTCTGTATTAAACTAAAATATGAAGATTTGTACAAACTGCAAAACCAGTCTACTGTAAAAATACACGTTTATAAAAATATATAAAGACAAACAACACCTGCTGTAACAGTTAATAACTGGGACACACCTGCTGTTACGTCATCTGTCCAGCAGGTGGAGGCACAGGTTAAAACACACACACACACACACACATATGACTCTTTAGACACCTGCATTAACAGGAGTATTGATCCAGATCAGATATCAAGAAACAAGCTGCATGTTAACATCAGCTGGAACCAAAACAAGCCAAACAGACAAAAACTATATTCAGATTAAAACTTTTTAAAACTTTCTCTCACACACACACACACTAGATCTGTGGCATAAGTTGAATCGAGGTTTGCATTGATGAAATCCTAAAATATATTTTATATAATACAAAAAAAACAAAAATCCAATCATTTATTAAATGACGGTAAATTTCATAGAAGAGATTTCCACCGAAAATGAGCTTCCAAGTCAAACTGAGTCCGTTTTGGTGGATTTCTCCTATGAAAAGAATAAACTTTATGGACTGTACAAACTAAAAATTAGTGTCCAGAGTTACAATAAATACATACCAGAGCTGAGAGACAATAAATAATTCAGAGTTCTGTGTTTCTGGTGAAGTTCGTCTCATCACCACCGATCACACAAACCTCCATTACTGCAACTAGAAACTACATAAATGTAAAAGTGTTGCAGTTACGCTCTTAAAACTTTTATTTTAGTGAGAAATAATTTCGTTGGTTGAGTTAAAACAACCCACATTAGTTTTAGGAAATATAGCATGAAACCTCCCTAAAACTGTCATTACATTTCTGTTTATGTATTGATTAAACTTTGTACGGAGCCAGGCTAGCTGTTTCCCCTGTTTCAAGTCTTTATGCTAAGCTAGGCTAACCACATCCTGACATGAAAGTAAAGAAACGTATTTCCTGACTTTTTTTTAGAAAACTGTTCTTTTAGCAACGATAAAAACGAGGAAAACACTTAAATGATCTCGATTTGCTTTTACAGACGTGCTAGCATAAAATACCTTTATAGCTCTTTGCTTACTAAATAAAACACTAGGGCCCTCTAGTAGCAGGAAGCTAACACAAAATGTATGTTGTTAAATAAAGCTACGTGGCTTCAGTTTATACTGATGACTAAATATCTCAGTTTATTTTCTTGTGGTTTTGAAACATGTTCTGTGTTATTTCCCTCCCAAAATGCAAGCTAGCACAGATGCTAGCTAAAGCCTACAAGCTGACTCATGTGACAAGCATGGCCTGTGTGTGCTAGTTAGTTTTGCTAGCGTTCACAAGCTACTAATGGTAACATGATCTTTGTTAGCTGAACTTGAGATCATATCACAAAGTTGGTATCTGATTCATCAGTATTATTATAACAGAAATGTTCTGCTAGCTGGCGGAGCTTCTAGCTAAAAACATTAGTGTCAAAAATGTACGTGAAATTTGTGATGTTTTTGTCTTCTACAAATTCTTTGTTGCTAGTTGCTGCTAGCTATACTAAGTTATAGCCAGCTATAGTTAAGCTAGCTAAAACGCTAATCTTCCAACTGATTAAGGCCATAAACATAGTTATACATTTAAATAGTTATTACCATTTCTATTAATTCATATTTATACTTGACTTCCTTTCTTATAGAGGTTTAACTCAACCAATGACATTTTTTAAACCTTTGTGCTGCTGAAGTGCAGCATAAACTGCAGATGTTAGCTAACAATAAAAGCTAACAATACAAGTTGCTATGATTTTTGTTCGGATTTCTTAAGGAGGAACAGAGGAATATTTAGAAAAGTTTAAAGTCTTATAACTGATATTATATAATTGTCTTCTTATCAAATCCAATGAAAAGAACAAAACAAAGTTAGACCACGCTGTTGGATTTTGGTCTTTTTACCAGTAAACTGCAAACTCATCCTAGCTAGCTAACTAGCTAAACAACATTTACACACGTGTTAATTTAAAAAACATAAAAAGACTTTCACATTCTTTGTTGACTTAATAAAATCAGTTTTGCAGACTGGATCCTCTTGATATTTAAAAAAGATATTACATGATGAGTTTCAGGTAATTAAACAACACGTCGTGATGCTACGTGACGAGCAACAGCAACACGGGAGGTTCAAAAAGGCACAGTTTTTGTTATAAATGCTAATGAGATTCTTTTCGTTTGCAAAAACATGCACAGACGGTAGAAAAGTCTCTGGAGATTTGGTTTCGTACAATTTTGCGGACAGCGGTAGAAAAGAGGGCAATACTTCACACCTGGAGTTCGTCCTCAGCCTCCAATACTTTCGCTCAGTGAGTAAAGTAAGTGGGATTAAAAAGGCCACTGGTCAACAGCAGTCCAAGTTGGAGGAAGCTAGCGAAGCTTATTAGCTGTGTTGCTGTTAGTTAGCAGACAGTCGATTTAGCGTCCCATTAGCGCCCGAGCTAACGCGGTTGTTACACAACAGTTAGCTGCTTGCTAGCAGCTGGGAGCGCTTGTTTTCCATCTTCAGCGACTTGATTGAATTAAATGATAAACAATCCTGAGAATGAGAAGTCGTGGGGAGTTAACGGTAACTTAGCATGTTGGCTAAACTGTTGGATTTTAAAGTACTTCAACAACGCTAGCGTGGCGGCTAGCGTTGTTGAAGTACTTTAAAAACTGTAAAACTGTACAAACAAAAAGTTGTAAAAAGTCTCCTCGTCCAATCAGCTGCCCACCAGCACCTCCATGATGTGGTCCAGCTCAGCCAGGTCCATTTTAAAGGGCTGGTTCTGAGGGCCGGGCCCGGCCGCGCTGTACCCGGACATCGAGCGGACGAGGTCGTCGGCCGTCAGGAGCGGCGCCATCTTGGACGGCGGCGCTGCCGACGGGGCCGGGTAGGAGCCGAGGTCGTACATGGAGGTGTCAATGTCTGTGAAGAGGACGTCGTCCAGAGCAAAGTCAGTCAGGAAGGAGCCCGAGGAGGACGGCGAGGGAGGAGGAGGAGGTGGAGCAGGAGGTTTCTCCACCTCCTGACAGCCCCGCCCCTCCTCCTTCATCACAACATCAAACAGAACCCGAGCAGGAGGAGGTGACGCTGGGCTGGAGGAGGTGGAGGAGGAAGGACAGAGCTCCTCGATCTCCTCCAGGGCGGAGGAGAAGCTGTCTTTGGGTGGCGGCGTCCTCGCAGAGTGGTGCAGGTGGTGGTGTTGGGTGGAGGTGGAGGAGGAGAAGAACACGGGCAGGTCCTCCTCCAGCAGCGAGGCGGGAGTCAGGCAGGAGTCCAGCGCCGAGAGGATGCTGAAGGAGGAGGGAGGAGGCGCGGCGGCCGGCGGCGCAGCAGAGAAGAAGAGCGTGCCTCCTTCCCGCCTGAAGTCGTCATGGATACGGCGGATGACGTTGCTGATGAGGACCCGGCGCTGCAGGCCGAGGTCGGCGCCGACCCGCGGGCCGTAAAGCTTCACGAGGGACATGTTGAGCACCGTCTGCCGCTGCAGCGCACAGGACGCCGCCGACACGCCGCCCGCCAGAGGACGGCGCCCGGCCTCCTCCACAGCATCCTCTTCCTCGTCCAGCTTCCTCTTCATCACCACGTCAGCCAACATGGATCTGAGGAGACATAAGAGACTCAGAGGAGCGGGAGTCAACAAACTCAATCCAACAACAACAACAACAACAACAACAACAACAACAACAACCAGCAGCTACGAAGAGATCGGAGTCACTAATGAACCTTTAATTATTTATGTCCCGGAGCTTTCAACCGCTACAGGTTCGAAGCCGCCACCTGACGGGAGGCAGCTGCTGGAGAGGCAAACATGTAGTAGCACCACCCGCCCCCCCGGCAGTGTGACAGTGAAGGAAGTGAAAACATCAAGAGTCACATGACGGCGACACGTACAGTCCATGTGTCACAGGAGCGACTTCCTCACAAACTGATGACAACAGTGTGTGTGTGTGTGTGTGTGTGTGTGTGAGTGAGAGCAGTCAGCTGACCTGCTGACATGTGTGAGTCAGCTGATTGGGTGGGAGTCCGACACCTGCTGACTCCCTGAACAAAAACACAGGAAACAGGTGACTTCCATCACACACACACACACACACACACACACAGTGAGTCATGAACGTAACTATTTCACAGGAGCACCTGTGTGTGTGTGTGTGTGTGTGTGTGTGTGTGTGTGTGTGTTCTGCTTTGTTTTCAGTTACAGAAACTCCGTCCACCTGACAGAAGCTGACGCAGGTGTTTTTCTATTTAAGTGAAACCAGAATGATTTCAGATGAATTCAACAGACAAAAAGGATCAAAATAAAGATTCGACACAAAGACTTTAAATAAAAACAGGGCTGTCAGTGTGACAGAGCCTGTTACACCTGTTACACCT
>JAVQJL010009693.1:0-15200 GCA_036024295.1 Nannoperca obscura | reverse complement strand
CCCCCCCCCCCCCCCCCCCCCCCCCCCCCCCCCAGCAAAAAAAGGACAATTCAGATTCTCAGCCTGGTGGCGATATCATGGAGGCATGCAACCATAGGCCTTTATTTCCCGGGTTTAGTGGTGTCCAGGGGCCTGGCAGCATGTGGGGTGGGGTGAGGGTGGGGTGAGGGAAAGCTGGGAGGCAGATAGACAAGAAGAGTGACAGCATGGAGATAGACTAGCTACCTATTTATAGCCCGGGCCATCTGCAGAGCTCCCTCTTGTCTTTGGTCATCCTGTTCACAAAGGCTTGGAGGCAGATTCCAGCAGCCCAGCGCCCAGCCGCTCCATTCACTATTCATTCCAGAGCCGGCAGCACCATATGGATCCGGCCCCACTGCTGGGCCCTGGCCGGCCTGTTTCTCCCTCTCTATCTCTCTCTCTTCAGATTGACGTGGTAATGAAGCCTGGGTGGCTTGCAAAGCGCTCTCCTTTCTTTTTTCCCTCTTTCTCCCTGTGTCTTTCCCCTCTTCTCTCTCAAAGACGCCGGGCTTGAGCATGACCGGACACCCCCTCCTCCTCCTTCCCTCCTTCCCTCCTGTTCTCTTCCTATTACTCTCCCTCCTCCTCCTCCTCCTCCTCCTCCTCTCTCCTTCTGTCTTTCTTTATAAGCAGCCCAGACACTCTCCTCTCCTCCCTTTACCCACTCTCAGACATTCAAATGATCTCGTTTCATTCCCTGACACCTGCGAAGAGCTAATGTGACCTAAAGTGGCCCGAGATGTTCTGTTGCCAGTCTTATTATACACATGTGCATCTCCATCCTCATCAACACGGATATCTTACATTTATATACTGAAGCAGCAAAAAGGAGTCAAAATGTAATTTTCTTTTTAATCATCAGTGTCACACGTCAGCACAAAGAGTGGATTCTCTGAGACCACATCCTCTTTTTTTCAGCTGACATCCCCTTTACAGCTTGACCATCTCACTTCAGTAAGGGCCAAACTGGCATTAAAGCGGAAATGGAATCAGAGTAGGGGATTCCACACGAGGAAACTGTTAATGATGCTACAAAGCGCAGCCCCTTGGGGGAAGTAAGAGGACTGTGAAACTAAACCCAAACAGAGCTTCTGTCAGCCTCTCTCTGTCCCACTTGGTCCTTTAGTTAGTAGACAAATAGGAAACTGCAAAGAAAGGCTTTTTTTTTTTTTTTTACAACTCTGTTAGTGACAGGACTATAAACTGGTGCACCCCAGTATGTGTGGTTTTGTGAACTTTTAGCTCATGAGACGTCTTGCTGTCAGGGTGAAACTGACTGCAGCTTTTAAAACTGACAGAAAATGTAAAGGGCAAGATGGCCAAAATGAAAAAAAGTATTGTCTCTGTAGCAGATATAGCTTATTATTACAGTTTTTATAAGATTCATTCCTCACTGTGCCTCAGACCTCCACTGCTGTCCAAAATCCCGTCATTGAGGCACATTATTGCACTGGGTGACGCGTTTCTTCCATATGATGAAAATGGGCAGTGTAGTTTATTATGAGCCAACGCCACAAACATTGTCCTTCTGCTGTAAATACTCACCATAACAGCAAATCCCAACTCAAAAACAATCCCAAACAAATGCACTATTTACTCGTATTTGAGTAACATTTAAAAAAACTTGAAAAGATTTTGCTTTTTTTTTTTATTATAGTATGTATTGGGAAGTCGGAGCATACTGAGAAATGATCTAACACACTGGTTTTCGTCTTTTCATGAGATTTGTTCACAATAACAAAAATACACAATATTAGCAGACATATACAGTTCTTGAGATCTTTAGATTACATAAACAGTTTTTTCACTGGCATTTAACTGGCTGTACTGTATGTCACATAGTTACATAAAAATTAAACAAATACAGTAAAAGAAAAAAACAAATGTACATGAAATGTAAATACAATGCTTATTTGTATTTTATGGTGAACAAAACAGAAAAATACAAAAGCAGTTTTAACATAAATGTCTACACGTCAAGGCCTCAAAGGAAAACTGTGACTTATTAAAACTCAGATTTTATTTCCGTGGCTACGGCCATCAGTTCTTCCAGCTGTGACAACATTATACTGTCCGCAACAGTCAAACATGCTGTAGACAAACTACCAAATTAGTCAAACTTCTTTGAAAAAAGAAAAACAGGAAGTGCTACAGGAAGTATGTCAACATCCTAATGTTAACTAAATATGAGCACTCTATTTAGTACATTAGACTGTTTTATAAAAAGTAATAGGAACTGTTACTCTGACAGACAAAACGTGCCACAACGTTTCTCAAACCCTGCCAGCATCAAGAGTTTTACCCATTAATTGCAGAGGGAGAGGAAAAATAACTGGCTACGCGTATTTCTCGTAGTCATATTTTTTAGATGATAGATAAACGTTAAAAGTACATTAGCAGTCATAGGTATCATTCCTCAGCTGTGGTGTGGCATTCACCTTGGGATCTGTGGAGCCTGAGGCCTGGGCCAGCCTAGTTAACCACGCATGCTGTGCTGGGCCTAACCTAATTAGGTGCCATCCCAATGTCAACACTGCTGCGTTCAGTGCCTGATAAAAGACAAGCCTTTTCTTCCTCAACTCACACTGTGAAAGGGCTACAAAGAGCCCGGTTAGAGAGACCCTACCATCTGCAAGCTCTGTGTGTGTATTCGTATGTGTGTGCATGCTGTCATTTTCCTTTCATCTTTGAAACGTTTGCTGTGAAATGCAGGAAATAAAGCATCTGCAGGTTCTGTGACCAGCTTCTTTATCTTTAACGGGAAACTGGCAGGCCTGATTGGGCATTTAAATCAAATGTATAGCCGCTTCTTTGAAAAGACCTCATCATCGCACCAAACACAATCGCTTCCGTGTTTCTTACAGTGGCTAATGTACTTCACACATACATCTTCATACAGCCGTGTCTCTTTCAGTGTTGATTTCATGCCATGTGTATTTCGTGAATCCACACCCACTACAAGTCTGTGTGCACTTTAATTTCATTTTATTTTACCTAACATCCCCAGCATCATTAAAGCAAAGAAACATTTTGCACAGGAATCCCAATTAAGGTCGATCAAATATGGCTCCTCGAGCACAGAGGCCCACGCACACACACACACACACTCAGTGTTGCCTTTTTAATGTGTCGTCAAACCATCCACTAATTCCATTTATACGGATAAAACACTCTCACAAATAGATTACCTGCTACATACGATCCCCTCTTTCACTGTGAAATTGTGGCACGGAGCCACATCCTCCCACTGCTTCGTAGTCCATTAAAATACAGATGAGAGCGTTTTACAGCCTGGGCCAACAGCAACACCTCCCAGCTAATCCACTAACAAACACAAACATCAGATGAATTATCTGTAATGGAGAGGACTCTGTTCTGGCACCGCTGACGGAGAAATGAAACAAAACATGAGTTTATTTTGGTAAATATTTGGATTTCATTTTGATTCTGCTTTTCATGTACGTAATTAGCAGGCAAATATAGATCTGTATAGAAATCCTTGCTTTTTCATCAAGAGGGTGTTGTTGTCTTTAGGGGTGCTTCCAGCAGTTCTTTTCAGAACTGCTTCACGCGTATACTAGATATGAGAGGAAAGTTTCTTCAGCATTTGAAGAGTTTGTCAACTTTCAGCTTCGAAAACTGCACTTCCAGGAGAGAAATCCGCTCTCTGAATCCTTCCATCCATCCATCTATCCGCGGCCACTAGCACACTTGACAGTTTCACTGGCTCAAGAGCCAAGCAAACAATGCTGCTCTGACAAGCGAATCTCTCCCGTGTCGGAATCTCATCTACTTAAAGCACTATTTATTCAGCACACATCCTTTTAATGCTGAATCTTGGCAACGGCGCATGAAATCCAGCACCTTAATTCCATTAGCTTGTTACTCCAATAACTCCCAATAATCTAAAGCTAACTGCAACACATACACAGACGCTGGAAATACATGAGCCATAGATGCTCCCTCTGGGGTATTTTTAATAACACTAATAGCCTTTAAAGGTTGATTCATTCTGCTGATATGAAAGTAAATGGCCACATTAACCTGTGTTGGCTGGAACTAATTGTAGTGAAGCTTGTCATAGTTGATGAGGTAAAGACTGGTGGCAATATGAAGCACAGCAGGTTTTGAGGATTTAATATAATTACATAACAAAGATGTAAAGATGCCACAGCTGAAGAAAGTTGTTATTCAAATGCTTTTCTCTCCCGCTGCTGCTTAGATTCCCACCATCCTGAATGAACCGCCTTATGCTTGATCATGGTCCACACACAGGGCTGAATCTATTGTTGATAAGAGACTGAAGCTTCTCTTCAAATAGGGCTTAGCAAGTGTCGTTCAAAGACTCTTCATTTCAAAAGTGACTCAGTCAAAGGGGTGAAGAGGGTCCTTTAAGACCCAGATGCCCTTGGTGGGAAAGAACAGACAAACTGCTAAGTGAGAGAGGCAGAAAATAAAAACTGAGACAGAAATAAAGACTGAATGACAACGGCATGAGACAGATAATCTGAGAGGAAAGAGAGAGAAAAGGTAATAGGGATGTTAAGAGCATGCCAAAAGAGAAAGGCATGAGAAAGTCTGTGCTGGTAGGTCTGATCCTACATGAGCTGATGAGATGGGTGACGGGTGAGGAGGGGTGAGAGATAAGAGCCAAAGAGGATTAGGGCCGTGAGAACCTTTGTTGTTGCGATCAGTTAAAAGCACTGGCTCTCAATGATCCACCTGACCACTTCACCGTGCAAATCTGCATGTGAGGGACGACAAGACACCTTCAGCAGCTCTTTGAAACAGAGCGCCCCATACAAGGCCACAAAACGCAAGCAGATTTGGACATTTCTGACTGTTGTTTATTTAAAAGCCTCTACAAAGGGCATACGTCTGGAAATAAATGTGTTTTTTTTAACCTAAAAAATTGATTCACATAATTGCATCGTTCTTGATGTGAAGAGTCAGGGGCGTCAACATTTGTTAGATGGTGTTAAGATGGTGAAAAGTTCCGTGGAGCTGACAGGAGTTAGGTGATAATTATCAGTGGATTTGTCACTACAAGTGATCCCTTTCAGTAAACACAGTAATTGTGTCCATTAATATTAAAATATTGTCGTTTTCAGTATGACACTGCTTTGAGGTCAACATAATAAATTAAGGGATACAGTATTTTCCCACCAGACTTTTATTCCTGGCAGCATGACGAGGGCATTGAAAGAGGGTTTAGACCTTCATGTTGGAAAATAAAACAGCAATATCTTATTTTACTGGTCCAATAGTTTCCTGGAAAGAGCCTTGTAATCTGGTACTAATTACAGGGAGAATGTAGGAAAACTCAGGCAAAATTTAAGTTTAGTTGTGTGGACTTGTTGATTTTAATGGCAATTTCCTTGACTGTTGATCACTCACACTCACTTTTTTGACGATGTTTCAGCACCAAAACCTCATAAATAAATTGTATGTGAAACTTGCATAAAACATAATCAATTAAAATAATTTAGAGCCTTTCTTTTTGGTGTCTGGTATGGGGTGCCCTAGGGGGAACTTTGACTTATGACTTCATTATTATTGAATAAGTCCCGGCTATGGCCCTGCCCTCTACATAGAACTGCTTTAAGAATAATGTACGATAATGGTAAAATAGTGAATGAGCGATTGAGTGAATGACTTCGGACACAGCCTCCAGTTTGGAGAATCTGGACTTGCTGGCGCACTACATTTTTCACACTTGCTCTGTAAACAATAAATAACGCTTCAAAGACCGTGGAAAGCATCTTGGCAGTAATGGTGTTAAGCTTTTGGCTTAGAATAGAAAAGATTTAAGTGTTTTTCTGTCGTTTGGCATTTCAGTGTGGATGGAAGATTTTTACAGAATGATTAGAAAATGCTTGTGAGATTGAAACATGTGACATATTAGTATAGACATTTCTTTAGTATGGGCTGTTTATTTAAGCCCACAAATGCATCAAAAGACACTACAATTTCTTCTTCTGTAATCTCGTTCAAACATCTCTTGAGGACTCATGAATGTGTGCATGCGTTTTCCAGCTCCCATATCACACCTGAAAACATGTTTTATGGCAGCACCTAGCAGCTCTTCGGCTACCGTAACGGTGCAGCCTTTCTTCAAACACCAGACACATAATTTACCTCAGTGGAAACAACACAAGCATGGGTGGTCAGATATGGCACAGGACAGCGCAATGAATCAGCCAGGACTGATCTGTTGAAAGGGGTGCGTTTCCTACATTAACTCTCTCTTCCCTCTGTGCCATATAAATAGACAAAGATTGAGTAAGAGCGAAATGACTGTGGTCAGAGGCTTTAGGGTTCTAAGGAAGTGGGCTCTGCTGCAACAAAGAGATACAGCAGAAGGAAACACAGAGGTCTGCTGAGGGGGAAAGCTCATTCTGAAATGTTGACCTCTCATGTCCCCCCTCTGTTGTGCCTGCAGGAGTTGGAGAGGGTCACAATAGTGTATCATGACCCAAACACACGTCAAAGTTAAGGCTGTAAACGTAGCCTAGTTAGAACATCAGTGCTAACTTTTTATATCACTAAATTAAAAACCACACATTCTTGTGCTTGTGTAGAAGTGAGCTGTTCATATAGACCCAGTAAGCGTCAGACGTAGCCGTTGCTTAGCTAATGTAACTGAGCAAAATTAGCGTTAGCTTGCTAACATGTGGCCTGTTTAGAGTGAGGAGTAAAAGAGGTTATGGTCAACACATCTGACCTGACAATGACACTTAAAAATAACACAACATATCTGGAGAAACAAAAGTACCCCAAAAAATGTTAGCTTAAGTGATCTATTAATGTCGGCTAGGTTAACAAAATCTGATATTTTTCCAGTTTCCTATGAAAAACATTTCTACGTAAATGATAATATAAAAAAACAAAGTTACTGTACACAGCAAGGATTACCTGTATAGTTAAATATATAATTTAGCCTCCAAAAAAACTTTTGATGTCATGCTACAGCCTGTGATGCTACAGTGACTTCCTGGTTACGTAGTTGATTGCTTTTGATTAGACAGCACTATAGATGTTTAGCAACCAATTTACGCATGACTTAAGTCTTTACAAGCTAAGACAGTCTTTTTTGTTTAAATTGTACAACTAGATTCATTAGATCACCGGTTTGAAACTAGCTTATCTTTCAAAGCAGTCTTAAACAATCTTTATTGGTCTTTTATATAAAAATGAAGTGGACCATTTGACACACGCTATCTTCAAGACACACACACAAGAAACCATGTTACCACAGAATCCAAGAAGTCTCATGCTAAGGTGGTATCAGAAGCTAGTTTCAGGTCTCATATACATTCTCAATTCCCCTCGGAATAGAGGAACTTGACCACTTGCACGCTGGGATTGAAACAACACCAACTTCATCAATTTACTCACTGAAGCTTCTGTTAGAGCTGCCAAGCAAAGGCCCAGTGAAATTACATTACATTGTTAGTGCACCTGTTACATCCCCACAGCAACGGACTCAGTGGTCATTAACACCAAATGTTAATGCAGATAATTTTTGGCAACATAAGTCTGTGACAGATAAAGTACCCTATCTTAAGGTAACTCCTAATTTACACACAAACACCACCTCACCGTCGTTCTCCCTGCTGCATTCCACAAATCTGATTTTAACAATCATCTTCTGACAGTACGCGCGACTAGAAACCACACTGTCATACTCCCTGTGTGAAAGTGGAGATATGCAGATATCTGATTACTGGGGTACAGACTGCTAGCTGCAGTGACAGCTGTGCCGCAGTGATAGGTGGGCGACACAGCAATGTTAACGTGTGATTGTATGCCAACGGGCAATATTGCCCAAAAGTTAAACTGCAGCCAACTTTTCCACACTGCCAACTGGTTGGTGGTTGTCACGCTGGCCAAAAGATCTGAGTGGTCAACTCTAACAGAAAATAAGTGTACTTTTAACAACTTCATATGACTAGTTGCTTGAGTTGTCTACATTATTGCAGGGTATAGCACGATATATATTTACATGTCTCAGCTGTCCACCTCCATCCTCTACCTCCTGTCTCTGCAGCCAGCTGTGTGTTGCGGAGGAGTGGTGTGAGGAGGGCCGGCCTCCAGGGGGGCTCGGAGTGGCCACTCCACGACCAGCCTGGAAGGCACTCGGTCAGCCATGGAGCCTTTGTCTCCCAGTCCAATCTGGCCACCTCATCTCCCCCATCCATCCATCCACCCATCTCTCCCTGTGCTCCCTGCCTGCCCGTGTGCCTGCTGCAGCCTCTCACTTTACAATAGAGCCAGACCTTGATGGCTGTTGCTCAGAGAGCAGAGAGAGTCCCATCTGTACCACAGGAGAGACTGAAGAGAGGCAGGAGAGAAAGGAGGACAGTGACAGACCAGATGTGTTTTTGTGCAGTCCAAAGACTGGTTACATTAGACCGAGTGCCTTCCTGTGCTTTCTACCTTGATGTAGTACTTTTCAGTTTCACAAAGAACGCATTCCAAACATATGAACTCATGCAAAATCTGTGCTTGTTTCAGGCAGAGTGTCCGATAACCCTCACACATAACAGACTTGCAGAGATCTGAACTTCCCTATTTCAAACTAACAGTTATGAATGCTAAACTCAGTTTACGTAACTTTTTTTTGGTCCGATTTCTGTGTGTGTGACTGCATTAGAGCTGAAGTGCGTAGTGAAATAATCAATAAGTCGACCAACAACAAAAATTAATCGGCAAATATCTTGATGATCGGTTAATTCGTGTAAAAAAAAAAAATCTATTTCAAATATGAGAATTTGCTTTTGCTTGTCATATGATAGTAAACTAAATATACTTGGGGATAAAACAAGGAGCCTGAAGATGCTCCCTTGGGCTCTAGGAACTTATAATGAGCTTTTTTTTTTTTTACTATTTGCTGACAATTTATAGATATCAGGATAAACTGACTGATCAAAAAACTAACTGGTGCTACAACTAAGATTGTTTTTATTATCTAATAATCAGCCAGACTGCATTGAAAGCACGTTGAATGTAATTTTGTGTATTTTGTTGGCACTAGTGGTATTTCAGCCCCCCCCCCCTCTTTTTGCGTTTACTCCTGGTGACACCACATCCCTGTTATTTGGGGGTGTACAGGCCACGCCCCATAGGGTCGACGCTGCTACAAGAGTCCCCGCGCCAATGTCAGACGTGTACACTCCTCCACGCGACAGGCGCGTGGCAGCCCAATGAAGAATGGAGCGCGAGACTCTTCAGTACTCCGTGGACGGTGTGCGGCTGTGGTTACTTTGAAGGACACGGACTGTGAAACGAGCGGAATTAGTTCATGTATTTTGTGTAAGAAAAGAAAAAAAAAAAGTGCGCGGTTTGTCCAGGCAGGGTCAAATTTGGAAAATAAAACGAGTAAATCAAGGCGAGTGAGTTGAAATTAAGCGGAAAAACAACTCGGCGGTACATGATTAATACTTTTAGAGACTTAACTCATATCGTTTCTTGGTAGGCGACCTTTTACTATATTGTGTCGCTTAACTCGTTGAAACCGCGAGTAAAACGTCACTCTGGGGACTTTAACTTCTTAACTTCAGGACAGGTCACACACACACACAAAAGTTCGTTTCTTCTTAGTAGGTATTTTCTGTCTTTTTTCATAAGGAGAAAACAGGTAAATCGTTTCAAATCAACCCAATATTTACTCATAGAAAAGAAAAAATAAGTGCAGCTGCATGGCGGAGGATCAACAAGTTGGCCGGAGCGCAGACAGTCCGACGCCGGGGCTGCAGGGAGCGCTTCAGCTGGCAGGCAGCTCCGATCTGTTTTCTGAACCTTATCTCCTGAACCCAAACTAATAGGATGGTGGCCGGGAAGAGAGGGAAGGCGGGACATGGAGGCTTTTATTTGCTCGGTGCGACTGAGGAATGTCTCGTGAGTCTTGGTGGGGGGGGGGGTTAGAGAAAATGTGACTTGTGGCCATGTAGCCCGTTTCTGCGTGGGCTTGCATGGGAAAAGTTTGGCTGTTTCGGTCACAAACTGTTTTAGGTTCGGGCCTCTGAAGTTTGCATATGGTGAATAAATAAATAAGTCCACTCGGCCATTCATGAACCCTGGCAGCTGTATACAGGGTCAGATTTAGCTGAGGTTGGTCATTACGCCACATCTGGAAACACATATGAAACATGTCTCTCAGTTGGGTTGGATGATTTCAGCCCTCCCTGAATAAATAAGCGGAGTAAAAACTTACATTAACTTGGGTTAAACTTTAGTTTCACAGTAGTTCAGTGTTCTTGGAGTCGTTTGAAACCCTTTTCCTGACCTATTATTGACGAGTGAGAATATCTCTCAAGGTGATTTCTTCCACGTTCTGTCAACATGTCGCGACAGTCCACAACTGTCCCCGTGGGTCAATTAGTTATTGGCCTCCCACCTGCAGCTAGTATTAAAGTGTAGTAGTTAATCGCCGCTTCACGTGCTCAGATGGGAAAGCCATTGTAGGCCGTGACTAGAGGAACTTTGACGTACAAAATACTCAGGTGACAATGAACACTTGAAGTGCACGAGACCTTTACTGATGCGTTTCGATAGACACGAGCAGCCACATGCAGGGGTGCATTGTGACTTTGGGTAAAACTACAGATCTCTAAATGAAGTCTGGTGCACACACAAATATCTAAATCACTATCACTATTATATTCGTTTTAAGGCGGAACTATGAAACATTAAAGTTAAGTTCTAATCATTTATTGTCTGATCCGTACTGTCGCCCACCGTCACACTTCATGCACACACTCCACTGGTACACGTGAGACACTGCTGGTAACTGTGGATAAAGAATAGATCATCCTGGAGGGGGAAGTATTCAGATCCTTCACCTAAGTAGCAATGCTGCGATATATAAATAGGCTACAAAAAACAGATATATTAAACTACCGGGTTCTTATGACTGATGCATTAAGGTGTAGCCTAAGTAGCATAAGGTGGAGCTGTATGTTCTTAGGTAGCTTAAGAATCAATTATATTTTTTAAGATCATTTGTAGGCCTCTGTAACATCTTAATCTGTCAAAAGTGGCCTCACATTTTCTTCCATAGCTTAAGTGTAATAAAATGGAACTACATCTACAAGTGTCTCAGTCGTGTACTTAAATGCAGCAGCCTTCTTCAGGAGGCGGCCACCACCGAAGAATAAACCCGCGGCGACCCGAATCCCGTCCCGGGCGTTAAAGTCTCCCGGGCTCGGCCCCCGGGTTGATCAGCTGAGAACCACCTCTAACTGACAACCTCGAAACCCCGTCTCCATGGAAACCGCCTCAGCGGCGCCGCGAGGGTTGGCTCGAAGGCTGCTGTGAATGGGGTGACGTCACGGCGCCGGCGCCAGAGAGTCTGCTCCGAAGACTGGGAGAGAGAGAGAGAGAGAGAGAGAGAGAGAGAGAGAGAGAGAGAGAGAGAGAGAGAGAGAGAGGTAGGGGTGAGGCTGCTGCTGCTGCTGCTGGAGGTTCGCTCGGCTTTGCACCGACGTGCTCTTGCGCCAATCCATCACCTGCCTGTCAGGCATCAATCAGGGGCGTCGCGCGAGATGTAGCCTACACAGCTGTTGGAGCGAGAGGAAGACGGGGAGAAAATGGAAAAATCCTATTGCACCAGATGTGGACACAGACTGCAGGAGTTCCAGATTATATTAGAAATGCATAAAAAACCCAGGATCTTCAGACAGCTGAAGGAGAAGGTGTCCGTGCCTGGTGAATATAACCGCGCGTAAAAACAATGACACAGATGGTGTTTTGCTGGATCTTGTAAAATACTGCAAAACATTTCACTGTCATTTTCTCCGACTAGTTTTACGGACGCAAAATCATAATTATATAGATTATTATAGGCCACTGCAACTTTATTTATCTTCACCCTCTCTGTTCCCAGTAATCCAGGAAAGAACAGTTTACTTGTCCTTTCCGTAAAGATCCTACCTGCCTCTGCAGCCTGTGCACTCCGAACCGCGTCTCTTTTTGTCCATCAGGATTACTTCGGCTTTTAGGATTTTCTTGTTTGTGTGTTTCAGCTGAATTGTCATTAAAATAAACCAAAAACATCAAATGTATAATCTTTTCCTCTCTCTGGTGCTCTCTTCATCCCCCAGTCGACAGTGACCCTCTCCTCGCCCCTTTAAAAAGAAAATGCATTGATTTGATTTTGAAAATGATGCACATGTCGCGACAGTCCACAACTGTCCCCGGGGGCAATTAGTTAGTGCAGCACCAGACAGCCTCCCACCTGCAGCTGAAGAATGAAGCGTGTAATTCCTACAAACAAACGGCTCATTCAGAAAGCATTAAAGTGTAGTAGTTAATCGCCGCGTCACGTGCTCAGATGGGAAAGCCATTGTAGGCCGTGACTAAATGAACTTTGACGTACAAAATACTCAGGTGACAATGAACACTTGAAGTGCACGAGACCTTTACTGATGCGTTTCGATAGACACGAGCAGCCACATGCAGGGATGCATTGTGACTTTGGGTAAAACTACAGATCTCTAAATGAAGTCTGGTGCACACACAAATATCTAAATCACTATCACTATTATATTCGTTTTAAGGCGGAACTATGAAAACTGTATTGAAGTTAATTTGTACGTCAGCTTCTAATCATTTTTTTTCTGATCTGTATTGTCGCCCACCGTCACACTTAATACACACACTCCACTGGTACTTGGAGACACTGCTGGTAACTGTGGATAAATAATAGATCATCCTAAAGTACGCGTAGTAAGTACGTCAAATTATGAATCATATATTTCATCCAAGTATTGCCACATAATCTCAAATTTATGCGTAAAAACACTAAGTATTTGTCTTATCGCCCGTTTTGTTGGCGGAACGGTTTCATTTTGCCACTCAAACATTTCTCTGTTTGTTATTCAGTCTCAGAAACTTGCCTTCACACCGGTCGGGCTGGAGTGAATTAGGAATCACCAGGCGCGCCTGACGGTGCCTACCTATCATCACTGCTCCACACCTCCTAAACCGCACACGTCTCAGAACCACTGATGGCTGACAATATATTGATTGTTCTCTCCGGAAAACAAAGTTATCGACTTAAACTCTTGTACTGTCGTGCATGTATACAACTTTTCTTTAATTTTTTTTTTATACTGGATGGACTCCTTTTGATTTTTAAATACACGTTTGCTTGCTCTTCATGACAAAACTACAAGTTCAAATTTAAACGGTGTGGGCAAAGGTATTGGCGCGTGCTCACCCTTTGCCATAGTCAATTGACAGCCATGCGAATCATTAATTTTCTTGATCAGAAACAGGTAAGGGCTTAATTTTCCAAATTGCCCACCGGAGCTGCTGAAGCGCCCTCTGGGTTCCGCCTCCAACATGCGTTGCCAGTGGTAACGCGTTGGAGAAGGGGAGGGGTTTGAGCCCGAGGGGCCAATAGCAGAACTAAAAGGCGTCGAGTGACACGGCGCCCCTGACCAATCAGCGCCCCGGACCCGCCTCTGTCGCATGCCCAGCCTGCTGCCTATATAAACCACACTGACAGCTTGGTAATCCAGTCTGATCGCTGATCGTCTGGCAAAAAACAGGACTTAAAGGAAGCAAGATAGGCTATCGACACACACACACACACACCACCCCTCTCGCCTAACTTAACACTGACAACATGAAAGCAATAAGCCCCGTGCGGTCCTTCCGGAAAAATAACGCGAATTTATCAGAGCACTCCTTGGGAATCTCTCGGAGCAAGACCCCGGTGGATGACCCGCTCAGCCTGCTGTACAACATGAACGACTGCTACTCCAAGCTGAAGGAGCTGGTGCCCAGCATCCCCCAGAACAAGAACGTCAGCAAGATGGAAATCCTGCAGCATGTCATCGACTACATCCTGGACCTGCAGATCGCGCTGGACTCCAGTGTCGCACTAACCAGCCTGCATCACCCTGCGCGACCAGGGCAGGCTCCATCCAGGACCCCTCTGACCACCCTCAACACAGATATCAGCATCTTGTCATTACAGGTAATTACACTGTAGCTAAACGAGCGTTCTGATTGGGGAAACGATAGCCTGGTGTGTTGTGGAAGATATTTAAGTGGATTTTTTTTCTCTTCTTCCTTTTGGTTCGTGCGCATAGCCAGCGCGCCTTTGTAGCCTATGCGTAACTCGCACAAAATGGCTTGTTGGAAAAGAAAATGGCATGGTTTTTTTTTTCTTCTTCTTCTTCTTCTTCTTCTTCTTTTGTACAGAATCGGACCAGGAAGAGATTCGACCTAAATAACACTGTTGCAACGCCCGACACCACAATCGGATGCTGTGAAAAAGAAATAACATTTGGTCTGTTTGTTTGTTTGTTTTCAGTCCCCGGAGTTGCCATCAGAGCTGATGACAGATGACAGCCGGACTCTGCATCGTTAAAGCGGTAAGTAGGCTGTCCTCGTGTCTGCTGCTGCATTCTGTCCAGGGTTCTTAAGCTCCGCTACATTCTGTCTCCCAGTCTGCTGGAGCAGAATGGGCTAGAATTACCATTTACCAATCCATTTGTTCCCTGCTCATGTTGTTGCCGCCTCGCGTTGCTGTAACGGTCCCCAATATGTTTTTTTTTATGCACGAAAATACGCCGCAACACTGGGGCGCCAGTTATGGCGAGGCGCGGACGTTTGGCTCGACTTGAATCCAAATCTGACATGATTTTTTTATTTTATTTATTTGTCAGCCATAAAAGCAGAAATGTAACCGCAAGCCCGCATCTCAAACGCAACAAAAAGATCCCACCACGGGCTCCTTCGGGACTTCAGTGTGTCAGTAAGGTGACCCGGATTGATCAAATAATTCAGTGACTCATCCGCTGTGTCCGAAGACACGTCGCGGGTACACGTTTTGGAGTTCGGTGGAATAAAACGGGAGATATTCGCTCCAGGCTGCTCGGGTTACTGTATATAAGTAGCAGTCGTCAGGGTTGTATTATAGCCTCTCGTGTCTATAATGAAGAGCATCTGCAACAGGAAAAATAATGGCTGTTTGGATTACTGCTACTACGATGTCTGCACATAATTGGTACAAGAAGTGGGTAGGCGCCAGCTGAGCGGCAATTACGCTGATTCTTCCCCAGATTGTAGGGTGAAGTTGTGCGAAAAGTGTGTGTGTGTGTGTGAGAGAGAGAGAGCCCCCCGTGAGTGTGAGAGAGAGAGAGAGAGCCCCCCCCCCCCCGTGT
>JAVQJL010009681.1:0-25329 GCA_036024295.1 Nannoperca obscura | reverse complement strand
ACACACACACACACCTGGTCACTCTACTCTACTCTACTCTCATCTTGAATTTTAATGGAAACAATAGTAAAGCTTCTCGGAAAAATACAAATAGTTATCACAGACAGAAGATGAGAAATCTTGCAGTGCTACTTAGAGATACATACAACGTTTTAATGCTTTGTATGTGTATGGTTTTGATGTCATTTGATTGATGGATACAATATTAACATTGCAACTTCAATGTTTACTATATGAAGTGTTAAGGACAGTGTTATTCTTTGCTAGACAGGGACTAGGTAGGAGGTGTATAAGGACAAAATATTATATTAAATATGCATCTGAGCTGTGATGTGATTGTTGCATAACTTAATACGTTACTTTTGAACATAGATAACTGTGCACATTAGAAATGTTTAAAAATGTATATCACATTGCACTCTCAATTACAAGACAATGCAGCAAACCATTACTATTTTATCCTGAACTCCATTTTAATGGATATCATTAGTCTTACGTCGTAGATTGCCTCTGGTATCCAGAGGCTATTCAGATGCTATTCTATTCAGCAATCTAAATTGTCTACAGAGGTGGTCTCAGGTATGTATTAATCAAATTAAATGTATTCATTTCGCAATTTTCTCTATATGTAGCTGTTGAACGAAGAGTTATCAGTGATCAGTTGCACCTGTAACCACACCCAACAGTGATTGGGTCCTGGTGTACACTTGTATATCCCTGTAGCGAGGTGAGAAGTTAAACCACTGGAGGTCAGCAAAATCAAGATTTTTTTAAGTTACTCTTTAATAAATAAACTTTGTTGAGGGATTCTACCACATTTTAGAAGTTTGTTAAGATATCATTAGCTCTGCCAAAAACCTTTCTCTGAAAACTGAGAAAAAAGCTGTTCTTTGCATATTGTGGTCTGGCAAGCATTTTCTTGGTTCTGGTGGCATAAAGTAGACTGTGTAATGGATTTATTTAAATGACTGTGAAATGCCATGTCACAAGGTTTTGAGAGGTGGAGAATCATGCCAAAACATTCCTGCTGCCAGAACCAATTGATTCTCAGTTTATGTTTTGCAGACTAAATTCTTGCAGTGAAAATAGACCTTGTAGATGTAGACTGGCTACTGTACTACTAACGGACAGATTTGAAGGACCCATCCATATTTATTAAATTAAAAACATTCTCTCCAAACCCAAAGATTATAGATTTGCCATTCTTAAACTCATGACATGACATTACATGACATGCTATTGTATCTTAAGAGACTGTGTAAACACATTGAGTATGTGGTGGAAATCTGGAAATGAAGTTTTCTGAAACAACAAAGTCTTTTGAGTATTTATTAATCTTTCTGCGCAGAGAGGACCAACTGTCGTACACACAAAGGGTGTCTGACAACAGAAGGTACTGAGGCCTCTGGTCGCCTTGTATTTAAGCATAGAAAGCAAAGGAATTAACATAATTTACATTAAATTGACAGGGATGTCATACTTCTCGAGGCTTACCATGTGTTACAGAAAACACAGATCTAAACAAAGGAAAATCGCATATCCTGTGGATCTGATCACGATTTGGAAGGACACTTTAAAGTCATACATCGGATTTTTTCCTCCACACGTAATTAATAAGTTATGCCAGCCACTGCTGTTGACCAAAGGTTTGCAGTATTGGCTGTGAATGTGTGCTGTAACTGGCATAAAAAACAAAAGTTATAGAATAGTTAATAGAATAGAAAGGTGCACAGTAAGTAACAGTTAAGCAGTACATGAGCCATGCCAAATGCATCCTAAAAAGCCTTTTTGCTATTTTGAATTGAGATCAAAATGCCTTCTAATACCAGTAGAATTCAGCTCTTGGCAAATAAATGTTTCCGTCATTGCTAACTACCATGATATATCAACAGATATGCTGAATACTGATGGTCAATCTCAATAATGGGTCGTCTTACTTAATGCACATTTAAGGTAATCAGCAGCTTTCTAAATTTTCTAATTAATATAATAATTAAAAATGAATGGAGTGTGTTTGGAAGAAAATCAAGGTACCATCTTTAAAAAAAAAAATCTTGACTTAGAGTGACAAATTCACGCCACATCTACAACATCTAATTACAGAGCAGAACTTGGTTAAAGATTTTCTGACCATTAGAGTTTGTTCAAATGATCGATACTGGAAAATGTCAATATATAGCCTACATATTTCTATGCTATCCCTGGAGATATGCAGAATCCTATTATGTTAAATGTCATATTGTCTCATTGCCCACATTTGCTTGTTTGTGAGCAAACTAATAAAGCGATGGTGAACACAGTCGCAAAATCAACATTCATTGTCAGATAAACTTACGCATTGTCATTACTGCCATAGAGACAGTAATATGTTTGTTTCAGATGTTTTCTCAGAATACATCTTGAGACAAACAAACCCAATTGAGATTGTTTTCAATTTCTGTTCTGATTTGTGGAACTTTAATTTCAGATTGAAAATAATATTTTTTCTATCAGCGTGTGTGAGCTTCTGTGTCTGCAAACACCCACATACTGTATGTTTACCCATGTGCACATATACTGGGTAAAGTGCCCGGCAATATGTTGCACTGTGTCTGAACATCTTGGTTAATTTAGATCTCACTGTCTGTGGAAGCAGCCTGAAAAGCTCGGCTCTACTCCAATTAACTCTGTCGGCAGCCAAAGACTAAACTCTGTCAATTTCCACACTTTGTAGTTCACTGAGTGTTTCCCTGCTCCTCACCACAAAAGCCTCATCGCTTTTGCCCTGACACACAAACACTGCAAAATAACTGAAACCTTGTTTGAAGTGAAAAGAAAAATGGGACAGCAAAGCAAATGTTTTGGTTTCTTTCAATTCCCTTTTATTGTGAAATGTTCTGCTAATAATGGCAAGAAAAATATTGCCTTTTCCAAGTTACAGTATGTGTAAATACCACACCAAAAAAGACACAGTTTTGAGCTATACAAAGACACTTTGGAGACTTAACGTGCAGTCACTCAAGATGGTTTTACCTCGCTTTTCTTGTCTTTTTGTTGCACTAAGAATGTGATAATGTGTATGTTACACCAGCATCAGACTTGAGAGGAGAAGAAAAATCAAGGTAAAAGAAAAAAAAACAAGTTTTAAAATGGCAAACATACTCATACAGCAATGCCTTTTTAAAACCTTGCAAAGAAAAACAGGAAGTTACACACTGATAAATCATGGAATTTCTGGGGTTATGCTTAGCAGATGGGGCCTCAAATGCCATATGCATGGGCCACATTAAGGTGAAAACCCTCCAAAGAGTGTGAAACACCACCTACTCTCATTGTCAAAGAGGCAATCCTACATCCTCATTAAATCTCTTTGTTTATTATGTATAAGAGCATGGGACGCAAAATGAATGCGCTTATATAACAAACTAAGTCGTTGTCAGAATCTGAAATTACTTGCACTTGCAGTTAAAGAAAAAAAAAAAACAATCTGAGGTGACTTGAAAACTCTGGAGAACCAAAAGATATCCACCAAAGCACACATGTGACTAAATCAGTTGGCTCCCATTTACACAAAATGTATGTGAATGGTGAAGTCTAACAACCACAGAGGAGGATCAGAGAGTCCCTTCTGAGTCAGAATTTCTTCTATAAATTTGAATTTTGATGAAATACCTTCTACCTTTTGTTGCAACAAGATACCTTTGTGAGAGTGTATTTTCTTCTATGACCGCTCTAAAAATATCCTGCATTCAGCTTGAGAATGAGCTCATCCAGTCTAACTTGTGAGAAGCATTTCTGACACCTTCAGCCCATACTTAGCCAAACGCACAACGCAGATAATCCCACTTCACTGTGTGATCTGCTTCTGCCTACTATTATCTGGATATTCGTATGCTGCTATCAACATATTGTGAAAACGATTTTACTTTACTGCAGTATTAGTAGATGACTTTAGTGACTTTTAATGTGCATACTATCACTTTTTTATTAATTTTTATAATTGATGATAAAAGAGGTTTAGAAATCATAAAAACACAGAAAACAAGATAATGTAATTTTGCCTTCAACTCAATATTTTGAGTTATTACAACACATTAGAAATAGTATGTTACACTGGCTAACTCTGGGAAGTTTAATGACACTCACACCTCGCACACATAGGTATAAAATCAGATTTGTGTCAATAAAATGAAAATATAAAAAAAGAGAGGGAGAATAAAACTCCATGAAGCAAAAAAGTAATCAAAAAATAATTATAATTTGAGAGAATAAAAGTCATCTCAAAAGTAAAACTTATAACTTGCAAACAAATTATTTGTGTAATCATGTATACTATTACTATACAAACATCACGCGAGGGTGAGTTTTCTCAGTGGTGCCTCCGCATTGGCTAATGAGTTTTAAAGTGACAGCATAGTAACCCAAACGTTCAGTCTTTTTACCAGACGCGGACATCCTTAACAGCAGAACAGGGCATTCACTATCCACTAGCTAACGTTACTGGATTCCTGCAAGATTAATAGTTTAAGTATTAATCATATATGTTTTCTGAGCTGTACTAGGCATTTTGGTGTGTGTGTGTGTGTGTGTGTGTGTGTGTGTGTGTGTGTGTGTGTTACGGTAAAAGTATAGCTAGCTTTGTCCGGAGCACAGAGCTGTCACTCAAAATTTCATTAGCCAATGGGGACATACCCTTGAAAATGTATTATATTGATTATACTGACACAAATCTGATTCCACAGAGAGGCACTTCATACCAAAAATAAATCTGAGATCTGAACATCAATGCATTCAGTTTCTGTTTGAAATCACTGCTGTGCTGAATTAACTCAGCTCTAATTAAACCAGTAACACACACACAACAAATAACACTCTTTCCCTCTTCTCTCTCAGACATGCGTACACACGTACATGCGCACACATTGACGTTTAAACAGGGAGTGTTGGGTTACTGATAACAGCTCTAATATATTTCTAATGAGGCACCTGCCAGGCTGTAGAGTTGCTAATTTACTAGTAGATTCAGCTGAACAGCTAGAATCTCTTCAGCTCAGCAGGAGACGCAGACACATACGGAGAAAAAGAGGGCGTGAGACATTTTTTGTATTTTTACCTGTCAGATAGTAATACAGATATTAAAACAATAATTAGGTCAAATAAAAAAAGAAAATTATTTGTAATAAGGTGTATTTGAACTGCATTGCCTACCACAGAGTGCTTCAAACACAATGTTCATTCAACAACCATGTACAGCCATGCACAAACATTTTCATCTAATATTAAAATATGATCAGAATGCAAACGTTCCACCCAGATAATGAAAACTACCATCACACTCTTTGCATTTACACACAGCATTTATAAGTATCCTTTTTATAATGCTATGCCATTTTTCATGTGAACTATGCAAAGCAGTAGAGCAGGTGGGGATGTAGCGTGGCCAATAAAAACATATGGCAGGTGCAGTCTGTATTTACTTGTCAGCTGAAATTAGAGAAAAACATCATCTTTACTGGCTGTTAGGATGCAACAGATACCAGGTGAACCAACCTTTGCAGCTGTACAGAGACCTCTTCTCTATGAATGAGGGGAAAGAGCAATGACAGGTGGGAGGAGATCACATGGTAGTTCTTCTGTAAAGCTGTGTAGAAGGTTACGTGTGTGTCAGATTGTTTCAACCCTGTGAGCACTACTTTTCACAGCTGTGAGCACACTGCACAGGCTGCATTTGCACCAGGATGACTCTGGCTGACATCCAACTGCAATTCAAGCCGGACTGCATCCGGAGGTGATCTGGCAAACACGATCACATTCACCTTACAGTGCATGTTTACAGTATCCCTTGCATTAATGTGCATTTTGTCATGGCAAGTGCCATGCTGCTTTGTTGTCCTTGTGTTTCCTCTGTTTTCCCCCTTCCCTGTGTTCCCAGTGCGCCCGTCTGTCTCTATGTTCCTGTTTGTTTGTGTGGGGTCTGGCTCCGCCTTCCTCATCCTCCTGCCTCCCAGCTCTGCTTTACCTACACACCTGTCTACAATTGGCTCATCACCTCTCCCAATCTGCTCACCTGCCTCTCATCAGTCCAACTGCCCTGACTTCATCTTCCACTTGCTGCCAGATTGTTTGGTATTCTTAGTTGGTACAACTCTCAGCTCCTCAGTGCTTAACTTAGTTTATTCTTGTGTAGTTTTGTTCCAAGTTATCTTTAACGAATTACACTTGTGCCACAGGAGAACCAACTGCCTGCCTGAATGCCTTCCGCTTCCACGCTGCCATTCTCAGCCACGTGTCCTTGAACCCTGAGCCACCTCTTGTTTCAGGCCTTGTCCTCCCTTCAACTAACTCTTCATTAAACCCTTTAATCCAATCTAATGTTTGAGTCTGCTTTTGGGTACAACAATTTGCTTACCCCGTCACACATTTTTCTTTGCCCAGGTAAGACATCCATACCTATCAAATTACCAGGAGTAAACCACTGTACTTACACTTCAAGCTACTGAGGCTCCCTGATCTGTCATAGTTACTTTAAGACACTTTTCAACGTTGACATACTGTTGTTTGACTTGTAAATACTTTTCATTTATTTCTCTGTGATTTTGTACAATACTCAAATTGGCACCATCTTAGTGTATTTTGCAGTAATTGTTTTTTTTGTTGGCAACAGCATAATACTGTAACTGTTGTGTAAATCACTTGTCCTGTGTTCTCCTTTCTGTGAAATAAACCAAAACATTTATATTTTTTGGTTTCACAATGGTGTCCCCTAGTTTTGCATTTGACAGAATACTGTTCCTGTAGTGTCTACACAGAGGGGGGACCTTTTTTTTTTTTTCAATTAAGCCAATCAAATATTGCATCCTGCTACATGACACAAGAGCCACATTAGTTTTCCTGCTACGCACTTCTTGTCCTGCACCTTAGCTTGTTAAATGAGCGACTAAACAAACACTGACCAGAGAAACGTGCACTGCTAATGTCAGTTTACATGTCGGATAGCTAATTAGTGGCCAAGCTGCAGCACATTAAACAGCAGGTAAATGTTGCCGCAAATGTCACATCGGTCCAGTTAGATGCTGGTCCTTACTCTTCAATGCCACTAATGACACACTGTCGGGCATGTAGGCTACAGCACACGTTTGTTTACTAGGTCTCTTGTTCCCTATACGATGTAGTACAGACACTCTGGCAGCTGTCAAACATTGACAATAACACTCTCACGCCCCTCCAGTCAGCTCAGATAAAAGGAACTTCAACATTATATTTAAAAAACATGACATTATTTTTGACTACAAAAAGGGATGACTAAATGGGATTTCAATTGGACTTATTGTTGGACAGATTTTGCATATATGTGACTTTGCCATACATTGTTACACAGTGTAGTGTAGAGATATTTGTTTTTCCTCTATTTTTTTCTATTTTTCCCTGTTGTCCTCTTGATGATCATGTATGAGAGGAGAAGTGTGACTGAAGATTTTTTTGTATAGAAGTCACCCTACTGTGTGTGTGTGTGTGTGTGTGTGTGTGTGTGAGAGAGATAGAGAGAAAGAGTGCTGGAGAGAACAAATGCAAAAGAAAGCGCGGGTAGGAAATATGTTGCCGTACCCAGAAGAGTAAAGTGACGGCAGGATGCTAAAGAATTGATGAGTAGAGAGGGGACATGTTTCACCTAAGACATTTCCTGCTGTGATACATGTCCTCCATGATGACTTCCTGTCATCAATATCATTACATCCAGCTGAGGTGAGATGACAGAGGTATCTGGTCTGTATCCATACCACCATGTACTGTGCCAAGACTGAATCCAAAAGAGGTGAATGTGTATTTGTGAAGGGCATGATAGGATTTTATGAGGATGGTGCAGTGAATTATTCATTTCGGAATGTGCTTCTCCTTGCTTATAATCCAATTGTAAATGCCTTGCTTGTATCTCAGCTTGACTCTCCTATTGTTTATGCCATCAGCTGAGAGTCCATAAGTCCATGTGTAGTTTTAAAATGTGCCCTATGAGCAAAGTTCATCTACCTTGACTATCCACTTGAAGACAACAACCTTTCATTATAAAAAGAGACCAAACAAAAAATATTGGCGTGCATTTTAAAGCAGGCACCAAGCTGGAACAAACATGCATAAAATAAAATAAAAATGAGTCATAACATCACCTTGAATTCAAGATGCAGGAAGGAAAACAGTTACTGAAAAAGTGAAGGCCTCCAAAAAAAGAATTATTTAAAGCTTCCAAATACACTCGCACCAGTTGCATTAATGAACATGCTGTACTCTATAATAGAAGAAGATAGTTCATGCTATTAATATTTACAGTATTTCACAAACAAATGTTATTTCTAGAATTATGATGACTATCACTAAATAAATGTTTGACAGTTGCCAGTGTAAAATGTTCACCTGCTTTCAGTATTTGTATTTATTGTGTCTGGTCAGAAAAATGAAATACACCTCATATTAATATATCAACTGAAAAATACACAAACCTATTACTGCTGACACTGAAAAGACAAAGTAAAAACACTTGCAGGTGGTTTGCTTCTTGGCCACCTCTCAGGGAAAAGCAACTGTTGTATAAACCTCCTTACAATCCGTCAAAACATCATATCAGCAGGTGTTCTGTGGTGTAGCAAATCGTATTTCAGTGGTTGAGTGAAGGAGAGATATTCCGATACCAGACTGCTGTCCTGTCAAATCACAGGACACTCGCCAATAACAAGAACCTTCTGGCTGAAAACCAATGAATCAAACTAAAATCTAATGGTTCAGACACAAACTTAATCACAGCTAAAGGAAAAAAGCCTATTGAGGCTACTAGTTAGTGTAAAGCATTTATATTTCTGCCAGAGGTTCCGTCTCCAAGACTAACATCTGATAATAACAACAGCTGTAGGAGAAGTGATAGACACAAGAAAAAACAAGCACGTTGTTATAAAAGGTGAGGGATGAGGCTCTGAACTTCCCACCGTTTCCTACTATTATATATTTCTTTTACAGCTTTAAAGCCTTTTAATTCAAACATATAGATTATAGACATTAAGCTTACAATAATGGCATTTAAATTATGACAACATGAGAAACTGCTGAATGTTTCACACAAGACTCAAAATAAATAGATGCTATATAGTCATAACTTAATAATTACAGTGGAAAACAGTTAATTTGAATTTGTTTTGTTTTTAATCCATTTACATTTTTATTTTTCCACTGCAACAAATCTCACTGAATTGGGTCAGGTACACACTTGTTTTTTCACAGCAGAATACCTAAAAAAACACGTCAGACACTGTATCTTTTGATCTAGATACAATGCCTGCGCATTCATGCAAATCGTGTCTATTGTTTGCAGTAGTTGTTGCACTGAACATAAAGTGGCCACACTAATCTGATATATTCCAGTGCAGTGCGTGTACAAGAATCCTTTTTTTAGTAAGTCACACAAAGCAACCAGGCTGAACAAAAAGCGGGGCAAATGAGTTATAAGAAAACCAGACCTGACTGTGTTGTAACAATAAAAATGCATTAGAAAAGGGCACCCCTTTCAGGACCCTTGAGATCATTTTAATGGACGACAATCTACTTAAGGATTTTAAGCCTGGCACTCCTAACTGCTGAGTCCAAATATTAGAGAGTCTCAAAGTCTATATTCAACTTCTACCTGCCTCTTACAGTCTTCAGTAACCATGGAAACAGATAAATCAGAAATAAAAAAAGGTGGGTGAATGAGGAAGACTGAACTCTTGTACAGTGCAGATAGATGGATGGATGGATGGAAGGACGGACCAAATTATTCTAATAAGATAAGATAAACCTTTATTAGTCCCTCAATGGGGGAATTGCAGCATAAATATATTACTCACACAGTATGTATTTAACAACAATAACACTCCCTTGGAATTGTATGGAAGTCTTAAAGTCGTCATTCAGGAAATGTTTGTGAGAAAAACTTTTGACAAGCCAAGGGAAGTTACAGCTACGGTAGGAAGTTAAAATGTCAAGTACAGATAGTGCTTCATGTCTGTGTTAATTCAGGGCAGATAAAAAGCTTAAAAGATAAAATAATAATACACCGATTTGATAGCTGAAGGCTTATGGCTTGGCCTTTTAAAAGGCCATCTCTTTAAGCATTACCTGTATTTTCCATTTAGAAGAAACAGTTAACAGTTATCGATGTCACATACACAGTTAGTGCAGAGTATCTTTTGTGTTTAAAATACTCCCGGTTGTGTCAGGGTATAAGTTAAACTAGCAAGCATTTGTTCTCTGCTCTCATTTAATGGTCCAAAAACAGAGAACGTGTGGAAAGATGGGCAGAGAAGATGCAGTACATCAATCTCTGTTTATATCTTTATCATCATCTAAAAACTGTATTTGGTGGACCTTTATTTTTGATATCATTGGTCTGGTAGCTTAGGATAGCTCATCACAAATGTTTATTCCTAATAATCTGAAATAACGTTCCTCATCAATGTTGTTTTTGTTTGTCAGAGGCAAGAATGCCTCCATTTACATTATAGTTATTGTGGTGGTGTTCTCACCCAAAGCAATTAAAATGAGTGCAGTGATATTTACCAGTAAACAGGATGTAATGTAACAATCTTTTGTGTCATAACCTGTGGTGAGCTTCCAATCAGAAACCTCATTTGGATGCTGAAAACAATGATATACCATCTTACGATGAGAACATGAAGGTACACATTGTCAGGTACATCAGCAACCAGCTACCTGAACTAAATGTTAAAGTGCCAATGTGTGCAATAACAAAGGATAGGCTTTGGTGTCTTATTCACTTTTATGAGTCTCTGATCGTCTGTATTCAGAAAATGATTTCTATCCGCCCATCTGCCCTTCCAACCGGAATCAACATTACTTTGCTTACAAGCCTCAAATGATCTAATGCAGTGGTTTTCAATCTTTTCATGCTGTGAACATGAAGATGCCAATTCATCAAGCATGCATAAAAGAAAGGTGAACAACTTGACTGAGGAAGACGAAAAAAACAGAAAAACAGACTAGCCAATTTGTGAGCTAGAAATATGTTTTGTTAGTTCAGAAATGATCTCTCAACTGGCCTCATCCATCCTGTCATGCCTGAACCACATTATTAACCCCATCGCCTACACCTAAATAATTTAAGCTGGTATTGATACAGATATTGATTGAATAGACGTATCCTCCTCTGCAGTTTACAGTCAACATCAATTATCCTCCTTCCGTTATTTTGGCATTTCCACTGCTCCCATGCAAACTTCCTGTAAATAATCAAAAGGCTACAACTAAGTGACGTATATTGAAATCATGGTTTAATTCCATATAATGACAATGCGTACACTGGTTTACAAAATGGCACCTGACATGATGCCATTCACAGTCCACAGCTGTCTCACATCTATTGTGTTGTGCTTCTCTAGCATGCCTTTAGCACCTGCAAATGTGGCCCTTTTATATTTCCACCATAATTACTGAAGGTCATTTGTTGGTTAAAGAAATATAAAGAGCACACTGCAACGTCAGAGAAGGTCATTGGTTTGCGACGATAATGTGAGGGCTTGAATCCTCAAGGGGAAGAATTTTATGCTGAGAGTCCTGAAAGCATCTTCTATTCTGTATCCTCTCTTTAAGTGTGCAATGACAATGCAAGGGCTTTGGCTTTTAAGTGCTCAAAATTCAACATGATATAATGGGCTATCACAAGTAGAATAACTCCAAATAATTTGAATACAAAAAAGGAAAAGGAGTATGAAGGTACACTGAATTGAATTTCTGAGTGGGTTAGCTTATGTAGCACAAAACTGTTCTTGAATCAGAAACTGACAGACAATTGACCTGGAAAACAGATAGGAATATAACAGCTCTCTACTTCAAACCTGCAACCTACTTCTCTATATTAGGAATATACCCTAAGCAGTGTGTGTGTGTGTGTGTGTGTGTGTGTGTGTGTGTGTGTGTGTGTGTGTCTACATGTGTTTGTGTGTGAAGAGGCCAAATTCCATTTTAGAGTTGTGCCTTCCAAATGGTTTGCTGATTAAGGCATTTAAAGAAAATTAGCTCCACAGCCACCATAAATTTCTTTGCTTTTCTTTAATGCATGCCGCAAATCTCAAATTTCATTTCTCATTTGCATATGAAAAGCATCACTTTCACTTTAACTATCTCTACATTGCATTAACTGAATTGCAATTCCGTAAACGAGGAAGAGAAAACATTTAAGTAGTGATATGTAGCGCAGTTTGTGTCAACATCTGCATATCAATTGGTACCCAAAATTCAACTTGGCGTCTGAAGAGGACGAGCTCATTTATACCTTGGTGAACCGTCCCTCTGATTACAGAGTTATTATGCATCGGGAGACAAAAGATAGTTATGACGCTCTATCATCTTGGATGATCCCCATGAACTTAGCACTGTCATTTATCACTTTAGTGGCTAACAAAATATGATGCTAAATGAGAATAGGAAAGCATTATCAACTGAAGACAACATAGCCGGTGTTTCAGTTTGATGAATATTTGGCTTTTTGGGAGTAAACAATCATGCCTCAGATGGCTGCTGAGGCAGAGGGGAGGAATAGAGCAACTTCTGTATGGCATTCACAAAGGCCCCAACTTAATGGAAGTTTGAATTACCATTTAAATAGGATTTCTTTTGGGGGAAGGGGAGTCGTCATAGAGAAAGATAAATTACATTGTAAACAATGTCAAAAACAGTTTAATGACACATATGAAATGAAAGTACACACCCCGTGCTTTCTTAGCTACTGAGTGATATAAAGAGTGGATCGAATACATAACGAGGCAGCCCGAGGAAAAAAGGGACTGTGTAGACTTGTTTTTTCTCTAGCTAGGCCTGCACTTTTAATTGACTTGAATAAAAAACTCAATTACAGCATTCTGGCCACCGGAGGGAGAGAGAGCAAGTGGCAGAGACAGGAAGAGAGAGAGAAAGAGAGAGAGAGAGAGAGAGAGAGAGAGAGGAGGATAAGAGGGAGGGAAGGAAGCAGAAAGAGGAGTGAATGAAGCATGAGAGAGGAGTTATTGGGTCAGAATGGCACCTCAGGGGGGGAATCAGGACAGCAGACAAGCTTTTATACAGGCCAGTCTGTCTATGGGAATTACACCTCACTGAGAGGTGGAAGAAAAGAGACAAAAAAGAAAAGGGAAGAAGGTAAAGTGCTTTGTCAGTATCTTCTAAGGCTTTTTATGCATTTATTGTCATCCCTCCTGTGTTATTCCACTGAGGCCAACTGAGATACTGATTGAAAGTGAGGGGCATTGAATCAAGTGAAATCAGTAAGCAGTCCCACTCAGCTGAGGCGTTGATTTAGCTTCCAAAGAAGCCGACAGGCCTCGTACTAGGAGAGTATTAAAGTGAAGAACATGAATAGATAAGAAGGCAACAGAACAAATGTGAGCGTGATGCAAGGGGAAAGAAACTGAAGATTCTTTATAAAAAGAAACATCCTCAGCACCACATAGTGATACTGTCAGGCTGATAAAGCATGACTGATTGTGGGTCTATTGGCAGACTGGTGTGTGTGTGTGTGTGTGTGTGTGTGTGTGTGTGTGTGTGTGTGTGAGTACAGTACATGTGCATCTTTACATTTTTACGTGAAGGTGTGGTGTAGCTGTGGGTGTGGGAGTGGTGATAGTGGTGGGAGGTGTTGTGGAAGTGGAAGTCTTCCAGATATCCTGAAATCAAAAAACAACAGATTCTTTGTCAGCCTACAGCAGTCAATGCAATGTTTGCGGACAGTGAGCCAATACTTCCGCCTTGTGTATGGGTGTGTGTGTGCGCACAGGTGTGTGTTTGTGTGTTTGTGTGGACAGCAAGCTGTTGTTCCCATGGTTGTGTGTTATTGATTAGTCATCTCTGTGGGCAATAGGAGCTGTTATCAGGCCTGACATGGAGACAGACGGGGGTGGATGATGCATGAGACGGGAAAACTGTTCAGACGCAAAGATAATGGAGCTACACACACTCTCTCACACACACACGCCAACACACACCCTGCAAAGATGGACTGGTACACACTGGCACATGCTCCAACAGATTCTTGCACACACAATAGACCTGTTACACAACTGAGCGCAAATGTATTGGCAGCGAAAGATTTGTTTTCAGCACCACGGACAGCACTCTAAATCTTGAGCAATGCCAGTACACAGTGCATATGGCTAATGATTATCTATTGTAGCGCCTACAACCATAATCAGCCATTACTCATGGAAGTTAAGTGTAGATGCCCTCAAGAATCACAGTAAATTTACCAAGTGAAGCCAAACAGAATGTAAAATGAGTGCATACTGTGACAACCAAACCAGTGCTTCTCAACCATGACACATGTACCCGGGGTCCAGGAACTCACCTATGAGAGAGAGAGAGAGAGAAAAGAAGAGAGACAGGAGGTCAGAGTCACAGAAATATACTGTACACAATACAATGAGTGTAAGAAAGCAAGTATTGTGAGCACCTAACACGATGAAAAACATTTAAATGCAGTGCCATTTCCATGTCCACACACTAGATTTCAACAATATATGTAAACAGATAGTGTTACACACACACACACACACACACACTTATATAATTCCAGATTGTTAGTTATAAAGCATTTAACACATGTATGTAACACACACACACACACACACGCTGAACTAAATTTGGTTAATCAGTATGTTTTTGGTAACAAATGTAGCAATGCAATAAAGTATGTAAAAGAAAAACGACTGTTTAAGAGTTGGTGAATATTTGATATAGATATTTTAATAATATTAATAATAATATAAATATATATATAATATTTATTCCCCATGTGAGTCTATGGTATCCCATGCTTGTAATCATGTGACAAAAGCAGTACCTCACATAATCAGTTAGTACATGCTATTACTGGGCAAAAGACTGAATCTAAGATGTCAGTTAAAACTTACTTTTTTTTTTCTCATGTACTCACTCAACCATGTCAGTCTTTCCATGCCGAGTACAGAGCCGAGTAAGTTGTGTGTAAATGTCAGCTGTGGAACTAGCGGTCCACGAGAGGCCAACCATGGGCACACAGGGAATAGATTGTCATGGCCTGCACGCTACAATCCTCTCCTTCTCCATGGGGACAGGTAGACTCAGGTTTTTGCGAGTCAACCATGAAAATACACAGAGGTGAAGCTTCCCACCATGTCCTCCATGGTGGACAGGGTTAGGTAAGGCCAAAGACCAGATACAGAGAAAGTGATCCATGAAAAGAAATGGCCATAGAAACGTTCGGTACAACGTGACAAATACTTGGTGTTGACAATTTGTAAATGCTCAGTAATTCACCAGTGTTAAGAGGTAAAAAGTAAAATAATATTTGCAGTATCAAAGTATGGCTGAACAATATGTTTTTTCAAAAACACAAGGTGGTTAATAATAATCACAGAAGCACCTAATTGTGTTTGAATTTCACAACAAAAATTGACTGCTTTTAATAATTGTAAAACACATTGTTGTAGTTTATTCTAGTCTTTTGAACTTGTTATTCACAGTACTTTTTACAGTAAGGTGAGTGTTTGAAAGACAATTGATAAAACATCATAATGCCAATCAAACCTAGAAGGCACGCCAGCTTACTATAGCAAAACAAACACAAACTATGTTGTCTATTGTACGGTTCAAGGAATGCGTGTGAATGACTTTTGAACTCGGTGAAAGCCCCATTAAAATAAGCAGAACAGCTGAATACAATCTTCCCTTGATGAGGGAGTCTTTGCAGTGATCGATGCCTCTTCATAGAAAAGCCTGCTAATAATACAAGGTTGAGTTGAGGTAAAGCTTGACCCATTAAAAACAATCTACACCGAAACAAATTACACATCTTTCCGTAAGTTAAAAACGTTGTCCATCATGATATATTCCCATAGAAAAGTAATAATAACACAACCACCATAAATGTAAGACTCATTATTGAATATTATTTAAGTTATTACTCCAGCTGTTTTCTTACTTTGAAAACACAATTATTTAAATATTGTAAAATTAATTTCAGTTGGCAGCTGCTGAACATCTTAAGAGTCAAACAATTAAAACATGCCACTGCAATATATATATGCACATGATTAACTTTCGTTTTTTAATCCAAGAAAATGTAGCATTAAGTTCAGCTTGTATCTCCTTTTATTATTACATTATGAAGGAACACTATTTAATTTAGGAAGCTATGTCCACAGATCAAGTTGTCAGCCTGTTATCCAGTAGCCAGTGTACCAATGGAGCTCCTGATTTTCCTCTACCTGGCCTGATGAACACATATCGTCAGCTGCCTGACAAACATAGTAAACCTTTTCGTTGACTACAGCAGAATATAGACATCAGCTGAAAACAGTTTTTATTGGACTGCAGATGTGTTACTGTACAAGGAATACATTTCTTACCCCTTGTCCCAATACTATTGAGATATTGAGATTGTTTCCATGGCTAAATCTGATACCTAAATATTCACCCTTTTGTCTCTTTTCCCTGTCACTGGGATCTAGCCTGCAGTCAAAATGTTCTCTCTCTCAGATCTTAAAAGAGATTAAAAACTCTCTGATTTGGGGCTGACTGAATGTAGGATGGATCATCAGCACACAGAAAGCTTTGTTCACTCCTAAGCTACAACAAAGTTGAAGTCCATTTGCAACACATTGTCTTTCAGGCATGACAGTGAAAATGAAACCAATAAAACAAATCCGAATTGCAACAGTAAGACCATTAAAGAGTTAAGCAAACAAGAGGCATACACAGAAAAAGACAAAAGCAAGACAAGTTGTTGTTATGGCCAAAATGCCAAAGTGAACTATAGCAGCGGAGGCTTTAAAGTCGTCAGTTCTCATTTTACCCACAAGCCAGAGGAATGGCCATATACCCGGTCTGACTATCAGCTTGTCACAAAAAAACAAATACATCACTAAATATAATTTCTGCTAGTCCAATATGTAATCAATAGAACAACAGAGGACCTGATGCGATTTGCTGTATATTGAACACCCCATTTTGCTTATCTATCTATCTATCTATCTATCTATCTATCTATCTATCTATCTATCTATCTATCTATCTATCTATCTATCTATCTATCTATCTATCTATCTATCTATCTGTGTCTCTCTACAAATGCCAATTAGAGGAGAAGGCTGGAAGGTGCCAGTGCTCTAACCTTTCTCTTTTTAGCAGGCCAGACAGTCCAGTGAGGGGACACAAACACAGAGCATGTACACACACATACAGCAGAAAGGAGGTGGAAACAAAGAAGACACTAACATGGCTGTTTATGGACATAAACATATATATAAATAGAGACTGCTTAAAATGCATCATGGACTAACACTAAACTGCCCCCACTGTCTCCTCTTTTTATAAAAAAGAACAAACAAAAACACCAGACTAAAAAAAAAACTAAGAAAAAGAAACAACAAATTGAGGACAACAGCAAAAAACCATATTGTTAGAAAACAATGAGACAAAGAATTATGTAAGCACCTAATTTAAAATTTTTGCACAATGGAAACATTATTGAAATAGATAACAGTTCAAATTTCTACCTCTCCAATAATAAATATATCTGGCAGTGCATGAATTCATCTGATTACATAAGCACTTCCATGTGCATGCACACACGCCAATTTCTGTTGATGGCTAAATTAAGAGAATAATTAATTATAATGGTGAGGAAGAAGGAGCAAGATATTGCATAACCCTGTTTTGAATCAAGCCGACAAATCAATAGGGAGTCTGTTCTTGCCACTTAGTTTGTGCCATTCCTACCCAGAAATGTTGACTCACTCATGTTGTTGATAGGGAAGAGGTACTACTCTCTGTGAGCTGTTCACTGCAGGGATGTGTGTGTGTGTGTGTGTGTGTGTGTGTGTGTCTATGATGAAGTGAGGAAAACTGCTGAAATGAACTGACAAGGAAAAGTCTGACCATTGTATTCCTTTGTGGGATGCCTTCTTTGATCCTATGTTTATTCTCACTACTCATCCCTAACAGGGCATGAAGCACACCAATGAGAGGCGATGAAAGGATTTGAGTGACAGTTGAGGTCGGATGTACAAAAACGCTGAAGAGCCATTGGGGAGCGCCCAGATGCAGCAGGGCAGCGGGTCGTATGCCAAGTCACCTCCATGGACAGTAAACACGATGCCTACGCTGGCTGCGTAACAATAACCCTGAACTCTGACCATTACACCATACGGTGGGTGACCTCGTGGCCTCCAACAGCATGGATGCTAATGGGACAGACTGTGTTAGTCAAAACACATTAGCAGGGTCATCAAGGTCAAAAAGTCACTGGGTGAAAGAAGTTGTTTCGTGTCTCTTCTTTCCTTTCACAGGTAGTGACACCCAAGTGTTTAGAGAGTGAAGAGTGAAGTGCTGCTGTTATTGTATAGAGGTAAATGGCTGCTTTGTAAGTAGGGCCCATCCATAAAACACACCTTGTGTGTGTGTGTGTGTGTGTGTGTGTGTGTGTATGTGCACATAGACATGCACGTAAGCATATTGATTTTCCTTTCTACCTCTTTCCTCATCTTTACTTTGCTAGCATACCTATATTTTTCTATTTGTTTGTGGACATTTTCTCAGAGTTCACTCTGATGGAAAATGCGATCTTGTTCTATACCCTCACTTTCTTGCTTTTTTTTCATTCTTTTTTTCTGACTAATAGAAATTCTGTTAGTATGTTTGTATGGGATGAGAGATGAAAATGATTTTGTGGATAGGAAGAAAGATGGCAATGGAAGGGAGGGAGTGGGCGATAAAAAAAATGGCAAAGGATAGAAAATCGATGATAGATGAAATATATCAGAACTCCTGGAGCAATGTCAAGAGGATATGATCTCTCACGACACACAGTTGTGCCTCACTGAGCCGGAGGGAGTGAGCGAGATCGAGAGAGAAGAGGGAAACAAAGAGGGGGAGGATGAGGCAAAGACAAAATCAGTAAGAAAGACAAACGAGGGCGGGGGTTAAGACAGACATACAACTTTTCTTGAGAGAAGCCACTGTGCATTTATCAAAGACAGCATCCTACTCAAAGCCTGTGTTTGTCCATAAGGGCAAGAGTACTGTTCCCACTAGCAGTGGACACACAGTTTGCTGATGTTGGCACAATAGGGTCTGGTACAAAATGTGGAAATGAATCTTCTTTCAGTCAGCTATCTTCCCACGCTAACTAATTCAGTAGCTAAGTAGTTAAAGCGGTCAGATCAGCAGGCTGCGTCTCCATCCCAGGTCCAAGTCCTGGTTCCATATGCACTGACCATTAAAGTCCCACTCTCACCTCCTACAGAGACCAGGGCCAGATAACATCTGTTTACAGCTACCTCCCTGCACACACTCAACCAATTAAAGAGCCATTAGCGCTCAGGCTTGGTGGGTGGTGTGTGGGTCAGTATGCCTGTTTGTGTTTTAGGTTAATGCAATCATTCTTATGGTACATGAACTATATGCTTATATGCACATTTATCCACATATGTATGGCATATTCACAAAAGCATAAATACACATTTATTTTCATGTAACCTTTGTTTCCCCTCCCCATGCACTTGGCCCCACCCCCACCATGTATCATTCATTAGTCGCCCCAGTCTTCATCATACAATTTTAATTCATAATAGGGACAGAAGTAGGTCATTTGACAAACATGTCACATCTGCTCCAATCAAGGCTGCACCTTCTTTTAGCATCAATGTTGCATCATGCTTAGCATGAAAACATAAGCAGGAGGTAGTAATGAGCGGGAACCACACCTGAAATAAAGGGAGCTGTTGTTTGTGATGCCGTCAGCATATCACAGGTTCAACCCTGCAGAGAATGTTATTATTACAGACATACATAACTGTCTTGTACTCAGGGCCTATTTTTTAAGTAAAACACATATGTAGTTACAGCAAATGCAATCTCGATTATCCCAGGATGTATACAGTTCTGTAACACAAAAATAAAATGATCAAAGCGTCAGAGATCATGGCAAGTACACCAGCATCATCATGACAAGAAACTTTTATATCTTCAAATGTAATATAGGAGATTAGACCTTTACTTCATGGTCCTGTTGCCTGAGATTGGTTATTTTCTGTGTACTACATTTCATGTGTACAAGGACTCTGAAATGCAAATATTATTTTGTGTTTTTTTAAATTACTTAGCCTACTGCAAGAGCACAGTTCGCATTGCAGTGGCACTTCACTTAGCTTGTCAAAACATTAGTGCACATTTCTTAGGATATTCTTACCCAATTTTTTTGACATTTGCAATTATTACCCAGCCTTGATCTGAGCAGTTTTCCACATTTGCCATTAAATACACAAACATGAAAGCTGTAAGTGTGAAAAATATGACTCTATATACAAATACAGAAACGGCATTTACAAAATGTCTTAAGAGGAGTTTGAAAGTGAAACAAAAAGGCTAGATGAGATTAAGGCTCTTTCAGAGTGACCCAGGTGTCAGCTGGCACCCTGTGGTGTCCTCTGTCCCTCATCACTGACCCAGGAGAGGCAAAGTGTCTGTGGTCCCCAGAGTGCCCTGCACGGCAGTCTGCTGCCCTGCATGGCAGTCTGTCTGTCCACCAACTGGCAGAGCAATTGCTCAACACAATCACGATACACACACACACACACACACACACACACACACACACACACACGCACACACACACACGCACACACACAAAGAGACAGATATTCTATTAAGACATAAATTACAAAAAGTGACAGAAATTCTGCATCACTTTCAGAATGTGGCATCTGTGATTGTCCTATAAAAAGGTTTTGCTATTGCCTACATTTAGAAATAGCTTTATGTATATAACTGGCATCACCGCAGATAGTTACTGTCTATTGATCATGATGATGTTTATTGTGGATCACCGGAGTGTGACTTGAAGTCCTGGTTTAGTGCATCCCAGGAAATTGATGGCATATTTAAAACACTACAATAATAATGCAGTATATTTCAAAATGTGATTTACATGATTCAACTGATGAAAATCATCCTCTGGGCCTGCATTCATGGAGGTCTGAATATTGTACTCAACATGTAACCATTAAAATATCTATAATTTAGCAGAGTGAATTATGTGTATTATACAGTGTAATATATTTGTGTTAATGGGTGTTTAGTAGTGTATTTGTGTGTGTGTTCTTCCTAAAGTTCCCTGTGGAGAGATAAAGCCTGTAGCCACTGAGCTTTGAACGCATTCACCACTGGAGACAACATGCTGGCTTTCAAATCCCCATGTCCAACAAGAGTCACTCGCTCTGCTCCCACACTGCTTGCAGCCATTAATTTGTAGCTATAGCCTAACACACTACAGTGACTTCAGCATGGCAATATGCAGTGAGGTTTAAATTGTCAAAGGAATTATCAATGCCTGTGTGTTTGCTCCACAACATGAAACTTGTGAAATCGGGAATGAAACTGTCACCAACACTGCACTGGCTGGGAAAGCTGACAACCAGCAGAGCAGCTATTGCTGAGACTGAATATTCCATTCTGAGTGTGCAGGGGGGATGGGATTGGATCAGCGTCACAGCTCAGGGCTAATAGGCTCATACAAGGACATGAGGTTTAATAATGATCAGATCAGCTAACAGAAGTAGGAGACACTATAAGGAGCACATTATTGTAGAGGCAAGTGCCAACTGCATTAAATGACTTAAATGGAAAATATAGGGCTATCCAGTCCAATTATGACATTTATGCTACGCATTCTCATTTTGTGCTGGTAGTTTGTGAACTGACAGTTATTGCCTAAACAAAAGCAAAGCTCTTTCCCTGCACACTCTGAACATCACGTCTGCAAACTACAGTGGATCTTGATCCAGACTAAGCAGGAGAGAAGAAGAGAGGGGAGGGGAGGGGGTACGCTCAGACAACCACTGTCTCTTCCACTTATTGTTACAAGTAGAATATTTATCCATGCCTCAGTGCCCAACAAGAAAACATTGGAAGTCATTCTCTCTTCCTCTCTTTCTCTCTCCCCCTCCCTCTCTCACACTCACTCACTCTCTCTAACATGTGCATGTTTGTGAGCAAGTTATGTAAAAAGAAGGGGGGGGGGGAAATGGCTGTCCACTTAAGAAAAACAAAGTAAACAACATACTGCCCCCGTGTGCCACAGCATTTCACATATTCCTTTCAGAGGGTGACTGCATGCCTGTGTTAATTGAGAAGTAAGTGCTTTTGAAAGTGGCACGATTGAGTTTTCTGACTCATAAAGTCTTCCTTATCAACAGCCTGAAACACACACAAAAAAAACAATTACTGCTTCACTTGATGACAGCAACTAGGATTATGAGTGCTAATGAGCACAATCAACAGCACTTGAAGCATCTGCATGTGTTTGCGCACATGGCCTCTTCTGTGAGTGTGAACGTTTTCAATCCTATTCTGTTCCCGGACCAGTAGTTTGCAGTGCATTGTAAGATGATATGTACTGCTGGACTGCGACTCAGTTATTTTTTATTATTGATTAATCTGTTCAATATTCCCATTAATCAATTTGCTTGGTCTGTAAAATGTCGGAAAAGGCTGTAAAATGTCCATTACAATTTCACAGAACCCAAATCAACAGTTTTGTTCAACCAAGAGTCCAAAAATATTCATTTTATAGACATGCTAACATTTGAGAATCTGAAACAAGCTATTTTTGGGGTATTACATTAAAAAAATTAACTGATAATTAAAATGTTCTACTCGATTAATGAGCTAATTGTTTCATCATTAGCATGTATGCTTATATATTGCTTACCATATTGAACGATTTGGGCACTGCAACATTTGAAAAAGAGCTTTGGTGATGTTTGCTGAAGTCATTTGCCATTTACTGTTACTGTCATTTGCCATTTGTGTTTGTGTATATGAGATGTACAGTAGTCCATTACATTATGTTGTGGTCCTGTTGGCTGCACTCTCACTGTGTTGTCAAACACCATTGTAGATGTCAGATCCATTTGTAAGAGACAAAATGTTGATAGGGTTGCGTCTGCGCCTGAATCTGCAGTCATGCCTGTCTGCTTTAAGGAGCATGGGACAGGCCATCACTGAGACAGCACATTTCTCACTCACATTAGCAACTGAGAATATTCAGGAGTTGATTATCTGGAGGGGGGAAAAAAACGTGGAACAAGTGTACGTTTTAATGAGCCAGCCAACTTCCTGCGCACCTTTAGCATAAACTCATGTTCAGGATGTTACAGAACAACCTGTTAAAATGCTAGCAACATACTAACAACACATTTCTCCTCCAAACAAGAACAATCAAATCCCTTAGCTGCTCTCGCCTTTGTTCCCCTTTTAGTGGTGACAAGCCCAGACGGTGGAGGGAGGTGGATAGAGGAAGGGGAGCTGCCTGCCTGTGTCCTATTTGTAGCGGTTGCCAGACTCTATAAAATCCCCCTCTAGTTGTGGAGAATATGTCGCCCACCCACTGACAGCCTCCTCAGCTTGACACACTCTGCATCGCCAGTGGGAGATAGTGGGAAGAGATATGCAACACAGCTGGGTTAATCCTGTTACACAGTTATGCACAGACCAAAATCTCACCCAGAGAACACATACATGCACAAATCAAACAGCAACACCTTAAATATTGGAACTGGTTTCCACATTTCAAACCCAAACTCAGTTTTACAAGGCAAGTCTTAAAATGCTAGAATCGGTGCGACATTAGTTTTCCACAGATAATATTTCTAGCAGGGCAATATTTATTATTCTACACTAAGATTATTTGCAATGTTATGTAGTTAACTAAAACATAGAGAGAGGATGTTGTGTGTGAGCCCGCATTACCAAATCAACATTTATCCCTGAGAGTGGCTGATTCTGATGCAAATGCACCATTCTCTCTAAACGTATGTTTGCTTGATTATTAAAAATGCCAATTAAATTTCAGGAACAGTCCTCTCTGAACCTGTGATGTATTCAACCTCTCAAAATTAGCTGAAAGTTAGACATTAATATTCTTCAAGCACATGTTTTTATATTGAAAAAGAATTAAGTCTATTTAGAAAAGCAAGTGAGTTGGAAACAAAAATTAATGGAGAGAAAGTGACCATACACATGCAATGAATTTCAATTACCTTCCTTTGCTGTCTAAGCTCAGACACTAGCTCCCATCGCTCAACAATGAACACACTGACTGCTTGTGGAAACCAAGAAGAAGAACAATTCTGCTGCAAAATGATATTTAAATAGGAAGCTAAAAACATTTGCAAATGGTGGGAAAATATTAAATGAGATTCATAATTGTATTATAAACCAACTCTCATAATCACATTGGATTCTAAACTCACAATTTATTGAGTATAGTAAGAAGCACAAAAGGCTGATTTAAAATGTACCTTAAAGCACTTTTTGCTCTATTTTACAGTGTGTTGGTTGTTGTCTTATGTGACTCAATGCACCACTTATAGCAGTCACCAAGGCCAGTCCCATGATGCTTTCCTCTTCCTTTAACAACATAAAAGTTGCATCAGGAACACACCTACAGCCTCTTCACCTCATGTACATTCTTTTCTTCCTCCATGATTCACTGTTGCTATGTATGACCCAACATAAAGCACTTCTCCTTGCTGTTTACAACAAACAACGCACTGCTGCTGCACATTCCCAACAGCACTTAGAGCTTAGCATGTGATTAGCGCTCACAGTGCTGGGAGTAGAAAAACAGTCAAACTTATAGCAAGCAAAAGGAAAGTGCACTTCAAACAGGTTTCCATTAGTCACATAGCAACAGCAGCAGCTATCACCAGTGCTTCCCAAAAGCATTTGTTAAAAAAGGGGGCTACTGTAGGAAAAAAAAGATAAAAAATAACTCTCTGCCTTTGACTAGGACAGTTGCTATGATTTGCTTTCACTTGACATTTCCATACCAACAGTTCTTGCCTAAACCCCTTTAAGATCCTTTACATTTTAGGGATTCAGATGACGCTCTTATCAAGATCAACTTGTGTCCAGTAGCTCAATCATTACATCAGTTTATTCAGCTGAACACGTGCAATGCCACAAGTGAAAACGACTTAAAAGCAGAGCTTCCTTGAGATCTTATCTCAGCCCTTTAACCAGAAGTGGAGGTGCAGAGTGTCAGCTTCTTGTCACTCTGTTGGCTACCCTAGTGTCCCACTCTATGTTAACATGCAAGTCCCTATCCAGTAGGCATTAAAATGCCAGCCGCCGCTAGGTGGGCCTGAGCAGAGCCCAAGGCAGGTGGCAGATAGTCAATGTGCATGCTCCTAAATCATTCATGTAAGGGTGGAGGGGATTGTGTGTGTGTGTGTGTGTGTGTGTGTGTGTGTGTGTGTGTGTGTGTGTGTGTGTGTGTGTGTG
>JAVQJL010009666.1:0-35042 GCA_036024295.1 Nannoperca obscura | reverse complement strand
TTTTTTTTTTTTTTTTTTTTTACATTAAGTTAATGTTCAATGAACCAACATGTCATCTTTTTGCTTTAGGTCTTGTAAAATATTCTGATGTTTTGTTTGTTTATTATGTCACTCCTTATCTGCTTCCATAGAGATATATACTGGTTAATCCATGATTTTCTCTGCCACAACAACCTTCCCTTTTAACATACTTGCACCTGCGATTTATAAGAAGAGAATATTTTGTGTAAATCATGCACACACAAAATGAAGCAAATCCAAATCCCTTCCTGGTATTTGCACAGCCCTCTCTTTCAAATGCATATACAAACAGCGGAGAGAGATACACTCAAGATGAGGGGCGAACTGGTCTTTTAGGCTGGTGCACCTGATTAATAAAAGGAAAACTCCAGGCAAAGTATGCATCAGAAAACCACTACAAAGGCTTAGTAAATCTGACCCTCCGTGTTATTAACATGAAGTGACAGTAATCCTACCTTGGCAGTTTATCCACAGGAATCTGGGCATCAGCAACATCTGGGTGAGGTGCACTGTACATTAAGAGAACAAACACACATAGGGGGTCAGACTGAAGAGATCAGGCTACAAATCCTGCATGTTCATCAGTGGGTGTATACTCCAGAGGTGCTGCCTTTTACCCTTTGTCCTTTAGGGCAGCACATATGGGACTTTGCTTGTTCACGGCCACATGTCCACAACTCACACAGCGCGTCTCCACCAGACTGCCTGCAGTTACACATGGAAAAACACAGCTGTTTGTCATCGAGGCCCGCTGGAGTCACAGAAAACATCTCCCTGTCCGACGAATTCATTCACAATGATGGGTTTGTGCCCTGACTCAAACAAAGTTAACTAAAGCAAGATTTTAGCAAACAAACTAACAAACAAAAAACTGTTTCTGCCATAATCCAGCCTATGAAAACAGAAAAGCCAAATGTCATCCCAAGACACTTTTTAAGAGTTGTTGCACTGGCATTAAATGAGTGACCAACTCTGTGGGCTCATGGGACTATGAAACGCATATCCCAATAAAACTATGGGTTATACTATGGTGCAGTCATAGTTTCCAGTAATCACTGACTATGGAGCAGCTTCAGGATATCACGTTATAATTTAATTAGTTATATCTTATAAATCCCCACAAAGAAATTAATCCTCTGCATTTTACCCACCCTAAGCATTTTTGGCTCCAGAAGGCAGATAGTTCAAATTCAAAACTTTAAAAGAAAAATACACGTCAGTTCTATTTTAAAGGTAGATAAAATTGATTATCCAGTGCAACATAAAACCTTTTTCACTCAACTATATTCTAAAATGATAATGATTTTGTCTTGTATGTCCTTTGAAACGTCACTTTTTGAGTCTAATGCTGGGTAGTCTGTAGGTCTGGCCGAACTCTGCCTCTCACCATGAACCTTGAGCACATGTTTGGACCCGGCCTGTCCGTGTAGGTCGTCTATGCACTGGGTGATGACCACCACGGAGCGCCCCTGCTTCCTCAGCCGAGCCTCACACTCTGCTATAGCCAGATGTGCAGCACTGGGCTTCTGGCTCAATGCCACCTCTCTTCTGTAATGGTAGAACTCCCAGACCCGAGACGGGTTGCGAGAGAATGCCTCTGGGGTCGCCAGGTCCTGGAGATGCAAAAAATGTAGACATGTTTTAGATCAAAAACTCAAGTGCTAAGAAGGCTTTTATCAAAAGTGCTGTATTCAGAGACAAGTATAGACAGATAATGAAAGACAGCATAGATTAAGTTAAAACACCTCAATAAGGGAGGGAGATTAGATTTTTTTGGTATTTTTTGATTTTTTTCCTGGAGGTAAATCTTGCTGCAGCCCACGACAAAAATCCAGATTATGCAACAAACACCACTTCCCTCTCTCACCGGCTGTTGCTGCCGCGATAAATCCACTGAGCTGTGAGGATGTATTATGTAAACATAAAATGCGCCCACTCCAAAGCAACAACTCTGAACCACAGCTGGAAAATTAGACCAAACACAAAACTCTGACCTAAATAAAAAGACAAAACATAAACAATACAGCCATGTACAATTCTGTGTGTGTGTGCGTGTGTTTTGCTTTTTAAGAAATTACCTGCGACTGCCACTTCCTCCACTTCTCATTTTCTCCCCTGAAGGTCGGTACTCCGCTCTCAGCACTCACACCTGCCCCTGTGATGATTGCTATGTGCTTGGCTTTGGAAAAGACCATGCGAAATTCAGTCATGTCTAGGAAAATAAAAGAAAATGCAACATATAATCAAGTTATTTTTCTTTTTAAGTGCCTTTGATACTTTTTCTACAACTTAACTTCTCTCTTCAAACAATGGAAAACAAGTCACAAGCAGTTATCAGGGATCAATGTTTCTGTTTTTGGTCATTTCCCAAATCTTGATGTACAGATACGTAATCATTAGACAGTGGTTCGTTAACGTAGAATCTATTCTTTCTATAGTAACGTATCATGTTTTATTACATAGTTCTTGATTTTGTTATTCAGGAACTACTTTTTTGTTTTTCCATCAATGACTTACTCCTTGATTGACTGTTTACATATTTCCTCAATGCTACGATATTTCCGTACCTTATTGTGAAGTGTTACTAAAAAACATTTATTTTCAACATTAGGCTGAGTAATTTTCCTTTGTACAGTGCCTGTCGGGAAGGATGTTGTTGGAATGTTGACCTGACACAGCAGCAAACCAGCGTGATATAAACCTAACATCTATCATTTTACCTGAGCTGGATTTCGGTGTGTCCATCAAAGGTCTTCCAGTCACATGAGTGGAGCACATCCGAAGACCAAGTGCAAACGCAGCACGATTTTGGAGGAGCATTGTCACTGTTGTTACAGAAGACCAGACAAACACACGCGCAAAACAAGTTGGAGAACACAAAATGAAAAGAAATTGAACCCACAGAACTTTGCTTCAACATCCTGACAGGAATCCCAAAGTGTTCCAAAGATACCAAACATGCTGCGCTACATTTGGGACAAAGCTACGTGTACAAAATGATGCAATCTAACGTGACATTGCTTCAACATAAGAAAATAAACACAAGTTATGGCTGCAAGAATGACACGTAATGTGGTTGTGCAATCAGAGCAGTGCTATTCGTCTTAAACGTAGCCTGCAATTGCAACAAAACTGAGGAAGCCCGGCTATTTGCGCTGATAAGTCAAGGAATGTGCACACGTTCTGCGTATTTCCATCTATCACAGCTAAGCTGCACTGCTGCTACGGCTGTTTGTTGGTCCTCGTGGACTTATTTGAAACTATTTTAATCCAAAGTCAACAACCAGCCACTTTACTTCCAATCGTCGCATATCTTGAAAGTAGTCAGATGACATGTTGCAAAGTCCTTTACGAACTCCTTACGTGTACGTTGCTCGAAAACGTCGCGAACTGAGTTAGCTAAGGATGAAGTGTTGACGTGCTCTCTGTCACATTAGCGGGATATAACGTGTCGTGCGCGTCCAAACGTGTGTATTTAAAGGTGATATCAGCGGACACATGCGTTATTAAAACGATCTTGCCTCAGTAGCCGTGTCGTACTTACTTCGCTTCGTGATAATCCCACTTTCGGAGCGGGACACGCCGAGGTTGCTTGTTTACTTCTATCGCCTCAAGTGTCATGAGAGGCCGTAAACGTAGCACACTGTCGTAAATCTCCCCCCCCACCCCAAAAATGCACATAAACTGAAGTAAAGACAAAAATGTGCAGTTTAGGGGAGCCATCTGGTGGTAGACTGCCGTAAGTGTGGTTCATTCAGGACGATGATTCATTCATCAAGCATTACTTCATGCTACACCATTGAGGTCTTATCGTCTAATTGTGTTTTCTGTGTTTAAATTGCTGCAAAAATGGATTCTTCTTGTGGGACAATAAAATATTTCAGAACACATCACATCACCATTAGGCTACCATTACATTTAAGTGTTAAATATATCGATTCTTAATAGAGAAATCTATATTTCTATATTTTTTTTATTATTGTTTGCTTATCTTTAATAGTATACAATGTGGTCCTTTTAAAATAAAATAAAAAAAAATATATATATATATATATATATATATCGTAAATTATAAATAATCGTGTTATTAGTTAATGTAAATTATTAGGCCATGAACATTGGTACTGAACCACAACAATATGGACAATATGCTTATTATACTTAATTATGGTCAAGTCACTTTTAAATGAGAAAAATACAATAAAAACATGGCCTGCTGTACGTCTAAATCACTATATTTATACTGGGATTCATTTTTTTGAATTTCAGTGTTGGCGAAATAATAGGTCCACATTTGATATAAATGTAAAAAGTATTTTCTGGTTTAATAATGCCTTTCCCCCCCAAATGTTGCAATTGCTATACATTTTTTCCTCACACTGTAGCATATCCATGCCAGATTTCCACCAACGCCTCTCTCTCTCTCTCTCTCTCTCTCTCTCCCTCTCTCGGTGTGTGTGAACTTCCTCCTCCCCATCACTAGCTACCTCTCAGCGTGTGAGTGGCCGTGGTTCTGCGTCTGCCCCAGTCGGCCGGCAGTCATCCCTGGACACTGGTTCAACATTGATGGCGACCACTCCAGACAGCAGCACAGACCGCAGACCGATAAGGAGACTCCGCTCCAAGAGCGATACCCCATATTTTGTTGAATCCCGACTCTCCTTCAACCTGCGGACAGGTAGGCGCACATCCATCCACCCACCCATCCATCCATCCATCCTGCCCCCAAATCTTTTTGTTAGAGCTTCTGCCAGATGTCTTCATGTGGGTGGGCTGGGGGGGGTGTTATAGCCTAAAATATGATCCTGGTTTACGCGGATAAAAAAGAAATACAGCAAAATCCCTACAGGATATTATTTTCGTGGGCTGGTGTCATTGTTTTCCTGTGATATGTATCCCTCCAACATGTATTAATGAATACAAATGTGACTGAAATGTTATGCAACTTTGTAGACCAACGTTGGTGGTTACTGGCGTGTCTGGCGCAAAAAAAAAAAAAAAACAACACAGAGGGAGTTCAGATATTAAACAGCGATTTTACCGCTTTCAACGCCGTTCATGTGTGCATTGTGTTTTCGTCAGCGTTTGGTAACTGCTACCGCTGTAATTCAACTGCAGTTACATAATGTGAAGAAGCTTCAACGTGACCTGTAGTAGCCTAGCCCGGGCTTTGGCTGTGGTTGTGTGTTGCACAAAATGTGATGGGATATCCGGTTTGTTCAGAATTTTGTATGCGTAGATTTTAATCACCGTATTTTTAACAGTTGTAAAATTATAATAATATAATATAATAATAAAAAAATTTAAAAAATCCCGCGATGATGCTCGTGGTGAATAGTCTACTGTCTCCATCACTCTCTACAAAGTGTGTTGCATCCCCTGTTACCATGGTGACTTGGCGTTTTATGCTGACTGAGTCAACAGGATTGAGGGTTTTTTTGCTTGTTTTTGTTTGTTTGACGTTTGCAGCAGCCGGTCACCAACGAGCTTTTCCCCTCACTAGTCTCGTTTGTGCACGTGTGTAATGACTAGAATGACATCACACGTCCTACGCTGCTTGTTCCCTTGGTGCTAATGTTCTGCAACACCGGATGCAAAACATATTAGTCCTAAGAGCTACCCCAACTTTATAGACCCTTTCCCCAGCATCTCAGCTCGCTGGAGTCACGCCCATTTATCCACTCAGGGAAACGTGTGAGGTGGGGGACCGCGCCTGTGGTCTACTGTGGTGTTTGGATGCTGGCCAGTTAATACTAAGGGATTTAATTGAACATGTTTTGTAGGTTTTGGGAGGTGGTTTGCAGATGGTCATTTTAGCCTAATTTGTATAATGTCTATTAGATAACTCTGCTCTATTATTATGCACTGATGTGTACACCGTGTGTGTGTGTGTGTGTGTGTGTGTGTGTGTGTAGGGTCTTTATTATAGATGAATCAATTAATTTTTCAATTAATCATTTAATATTGCAATCTATAAAACGTCAGATTGTCACAAAAAAAGTCCCCCAAAATCCCCCAGAGACCAACGTGAATTGGTGAATTGAAGTTGAATTGCTTGTTTTGTCCTACCAACGGACCCAAAGCATTGTGATGTTCAATTTACAAATATACAAACAGAGAAATGCAGCAACTCTTCCTCACACTCAATGAATCAACTAATCACTTCAGCACCAACGTGTTTTACTGCGGAAGGTCACCGAGCAGACTTATCTTCAGGACAGGCAGAAGTCTAGACTCTATATGTTGAGGGGATTGTAATTACAGGGTTTAATCAGGTTAATCATAAAGTCCAGTGCAGGCGCTCAGGGCCCAGCGGAGACAGCTCCCAGGTGTGCAATGTGAACCAGGGCGCTGCTGGAAAAGAGCAAAGGTGCTCAGTTGTGTTCTCCTGGATGAGGGAATGCTGAATAAAAAAGGCCCCTGGCTGCTTATCTCAGACGAGCCAATGTAGTTCTAGGCTGTGTTTGGCCTGTGGAGACAAGCTTGTTGTCAGTGGCAGGACACCGTCATTTGTCTCTATGCTCCTTTAAATGTTATTTCCATATTCTACAACAAGCTCATGCAAAGCATGAGGATGGTAAGGGGGCGATTTGTACAACAGCGCTGCTGACTCACTTCCACCTGGAGAAGTGGAACAGGATTTAGCTTGCTTATTGCCAAGGAAACCAAAAGTCTTGTGGTTGTGTTCCCAGGTGCTTAATAATGATAAATGACCAGAGCTACCAAGGCTGTGAAACAAGAACCAAGCAATTATCCCTGTGTAGTTCTCGACAAGATAATGGCTTTGGTTCCTCTTTGTTATGTTTTTTTTCCCCCAGGGTCATTTTAATGGTTTAAAAACACAGTCTAATATTCCACATCGATAATTAAAAAAATTTGAATGTGGTGTGCAAAGAGTGACACAAGGGGAGGCCCAGATTGATGTTTTGTGAGTAGACACATTTCTTTTGGAACCACCCAACATTGTATCACTGAATCCACGCTTTCATCAATGAACAGCCACCTCACAGAGAGCAGAAAATGCACTTTAATATCAAACACAGTCACGTCAAAATCAAGACGCTTGCCAGTCTGACGTCGGCTTCAATGAGAGAGAGTTGTGCACTTTTTTGTGTTTTGAAGTGTGGTGAGTTTGAGCGTGTGTTCATTTAGAGATGAGTCGAAGGTTCACAGCCAACGTTGCTTTATTCCCTGATGCTACAACTGAGCTCAGTTGGATGGATCAGTGGTGTCTATGGGGATTCAGTCTCTCCTGCATGTTTGTCTTTTGCAGGAATGTGGTGTACGATTCACAAATCACTCTACGGGCTTCTAATGGAATCAGAGAGCACACATGAAACATTGCTTTATCACACTGACCTGTTTAGTGTCTGCACTAATCTCATTTGCCCCACAGTTAAATGGCCCTGCGCACAGTCACAAAGATATAATGATATAATGGCATCAGTTACTGAGCAGCTATCAACGGTTGTGTCACCTGTCATAAAACATTAGTGGATGTAGGTGTAGATGGATGGTTGACCTACTTCACAGGTTTGATTTCAATCATTACTGTCATTCACATACACCCACCCACACACACACACACTGTCATCTGAACTAGTAGCAGAGAGATTACGGTGTTTGTGAAACTACAATCATTACTGTTTACCTAAGGATCTTGTCTATGGATTTTTAGCCAAAAAGCAGGTATGTGTGCATGTGTAGTTGTGTGCGTATGTCAGTGTTTGTGAGCAGCAAGCGTGCATGCACATCAGCCCCTTGTTAGTGCGATGTGCATGTGTTGCCTGCTGACACAGCATCCGTCTCGCTAGAAGAGGCTGTCTGCTTGTTTTTATTTGTCCATCACTCAGCGGCTCAGCTACAGCCCCATCTGCTTTCTGTCTGCACACTCGTGCTACACACAAGAAACTCTCCCAATTACAGGAGCTAGCTCTTTTGATTTTCCACTAACATCCTCCTACCAAAGAGACCAGACATCTTTGGGTTTTCTAACATCTTTGCACACACAGTCAACCTAATGTTTGTACTCTGTGTCTGCATCCTTTCTTTCTCTGCATTCTACTCCTTTCGGTGATACTCCTTTGTTATTATTACGCCCTGAAATGAATGGATGCCCATACTGTTTTTGTCAGACACCATAAGTGTGTAATATAAGAATATAACAGACTGACCGACTGTCTGTCTGGTGCAATTACATTTATGTTTTACAGTACACTTGTGGTGGGAATACTGCATATCCTTTCTAATATTGTGACAAACAGGAATCGCTACATGGCAGAGTTTCTCTCTCTTTTTGCTTTTTTGTGGTGCTAAAAGTGAGTAAATGAAGCCATGATTTAGGTAAGCTCTGTTTACTCATAATAAAATCAAAGATGTACATGGAACTTGCTTCTAGGTCGAGGCGCAGCTCATGAATACTATGTTTAAAAATCATGTAGTATATTGCAGAAAGGCACTAATACATTCTGATATTCATTTTGTTGTTTTCCTTGCAGCCTTGACACACAGATCAGCTTGTCCTTACAGGTTTAGGGTCTTCTAAGGTTTGCTCTGGCATATAGAACATTAATCACAGCACAACTACTGTACATATCTTAATTGTGCCGAACAGCTGGATGCTGTGTGCAGAGGTGTGGGGACGCCGATGGATGGAGCTCCATTATAAATGGCCTGAATGTGAAAAGACAAAGCTGAAGCCCATACTAGGCTGCACTGCAGTTGTTAGAGGATAGATAATAAAGGTTACTTGGCTCGCAAATGTGCATTTGCATCCTTACACATATGCCACTTTACTGTGTTAAAATTCAAACATGTCTACGCATTTAGATGGAAGGACACATGCAAGCTTGAGCACACAGTGTTGGGATGTGTACATGCACTCTCTGCCTCACAATTTTGTGTTAAAACCTGGCTCTGTGATGCAGCCACATTAAGCTAAAAAAAGCTAAACTCAACTCATTCACCACCCACCACTCCCTGCATCTCTCTCTCTCTGCTGCTCTGTGTTGCAATCTCTGTGTACAGTAAGCACCGCTGTCCGAAAGAGTACAATCAATAAACACCAAATGCATGGTGGGATGGGACAAATTTCTGCTGCAGAGCTCTGCGTGCCAGCAAGGTGCACCATAGGATTCACGATATGTGAGAGACACTCACATGCAGGCATTGGAAGAGATTTAACTGTAGCTTCTCTGTGCATGCAGATATTTTGTGTTGTGTTTCACTACTCCATTAATAATTTAGAAATGATGTGCATATTCGCTTTCATGGCAAAAGATCTAGTCAGATGCTTGGTGGAATTCAAAAGGCAGCTAAATGTGACTGCAAGGTCAAGAACAAGCAGAATTTGCAATCATCAATTCAAGCTTTCTGTCCTTTTTTCAGTGGGAAAGAGAATTTCAAATGAACTAGTTGGGCTGGAGCCAGTGCAGAGGCTGCTGAATCTGTAATGTTTTGAGCTGTTTGTAGTGACACTAGAGGCTATTAGCAAAACTGTTTAACAAAGTGGTGATAATTAGTGGCAGGAGATTTATATCAGTTCTCTTTTGCTTTCAATCTGACTCTCTTTTGTAGCCCCCATTTCACAGACACACGCACACAGAACATGGCTGACATTTCAGACCATCACATGACGGACTGCATCTCAAAAAACAACCGAGCATCCATCTTTCCTACTTGGTTGCACATGGGCCTTCTTCTGCTGAAGCATTGCAGCTCTGAATTAAACATGAGTGGGAAAATCTGAGCAAAAATAGAAATGCCATATCCAGGACCCTTCCCGGATGTTCCTGCTGCATAAAAGTTCAATCAACCGTCAGTGTCACCTGGCCAGAAAAACTGCCAACCTCTGTAGCAAGACGGTTTAAAGGAAACGACACGCAGGTGTCTTCTATGAGAGCTTGCAGGAAGCTGCATCTTCCCAGAATCTCTCTCTACTTTCTTTTCATCTCTCTCTCTCTCTCTCTCACTCTCTGCCACACTTGGAAGTGTTGGAAAGGCTCCTGGCTGCGATGTGCTTTCCATGCTCCAGCTGAGAAATAACGCCTTTTTCAAAAGCCTCCCAAGCTGAAGAAAGCTGCATGACGATGTGCTTATGTGTCATATTTATAGAAAGTGTGGCAGCACATTGGGCAGAGAGGGGTAAAGATACCACTGCAATCTGAAAGGCAGCATTGCCAAGGAGCAATTACGCTGGAGGAGAGAGCTCCACCTGAATCACTGTTACTCTCTAATGCTGGTTTTACTGAATTTAAAGCAACATCCAATGAATTCTGTTGAGTACAAAGGAATGAAAACAAAGGAGGCAGCGCACTGCATCCGGGCTGTCGCCTAAAGGATGGGTGGGTGATATCCTTGATATCTGCAATGGCAACGAAATGTATATTCTCGGCGAGATAATGTCGGGCAGGTGAGGGACAAACGATGGGCATCCATTAAGTGGATATGATAAATGTCTACAGAATGGCATTTGTTGCTGGCGTCACCAGTGCGGCTCCCATAGTGCACCAGCTCTTAAGGACATTTCTGCTGTGTAAGAGACTTTACAGAGTCAGAATCCCTTCAACGCTGCTGCAAACCTGGGACTCAATTCAATCAAAGCTGCATTGCAGCACTCAGCAGTCCTTCAAAATTGCATCCTGTTTCTAATGATAAAAGTCAGGATACGTTTTGGCTCTTACACCTCCAAACCTGGTCAATATTTCTATTATTTAAATGAGATGGGGGAGAAAACCCTTTACATTAATGCGTATACCTTATGCCATGTTTGATTAGCTACTCTGTGTTTGTTAAAACAATACAAACCACAAATTCACAATATTAATATAAATGCCATTTTTATTTTGAAAAAGCATCTCCATTTAGTATTTTTCAAATCTATAGATTTTAGTATTAAGTGTCATGTTGTCATACCATGTTTCCCTTTCAATTTAGCTTCTAATCAAAACAGAGTGGATACTTTTTATGGTATGGTATAAACCTTATATTTTGGAGTGAATCTCTTCAAATGTTACACGGGGGGTACTGTGTGCGCTCTACACGGAACATTATGGTAAATTATGCTTGCACTATTCAGACAGTTATGTAAGTCTGTGCAAAAAAGCAGACTAATAGCCTACAGGATAAATGACTGGGATCTGAAGAGAATAATTCTGTGAAATTAAGTGATTGAACCAAGGGGACATTTTGCTCCCACCCTTTCTCCAGCAAATATTACAGATCCAACATAAAATTGATTTTGTAATCATCATCACATAATAATAATAATAATAATAATTCCCATAAACTGGAATAACAGCATTCACTATATCTTCTGCAATGTTGCAAAGACTTAATTACATATCCATACTGTATGGGTTGTTGTATCACGGTCTATGGGGAGTTATTGTGTAGTAGCACCTGCAATCACGGCATCAGCCATGGCTCATTAGTAACCAGGAAAACTCTGTGATGTGACATGTTTTATAATGCTGAGCTAGCTGAGCCTGAGACCAAGAGATATTAGTCTTAAATTCAACATAGCCAAAAGAGGCCAGAGAGGACCTAAGCTTTTTAGTTGATAGTCCACTCCATACTGAGGTGTTCATCAAGTGCAAGCAGGACAGATGGACGTTTCAGTCCGAGAAAAAATCAGGGTGTCTCTGCAGACAGAGACAGCCAGAACATCCCAGAGCAGTGATATTACACGGTAATACCAGTAAGCCTACCAGTAAGTGCTGCAGAGCTCACTGAAGATTGCTTTCATTTTGTGGGACTTCTTCTACTTGCTTGCTGTCAAGTAGTGTTATTTTGTGAGCATATAACCAAACCTTATTACTTCAAACTTTGTTATAGCTCATCCTGTCTATAAGCCCCTTTCAAAAGAGTCTGCATGTGCTGTAAAATAGGAAAGAATGCAGTGTTCCCTTTTCCCTTACTGAATCTTTCATTAAACAGGACTAACAGAAACATCTTTGCATCCCTACTGTGTGGTTATTACAGAGATTTTCATTTCCCCCCAGAAAGCTGCTGTCTGTCACCCTCGATCACCTTGCCGGCAACTCTGTTTCTTAATTAGCAGACAAAGTGGAAAAACCCAAACTGAGGGTTCCTCTGTGCTCTGCTGAGACATGGGCTCAAGATAGATCAAATGAAAGGGACACAGACAAAATAGGTCTGATGTTAGAGACAACAGATCTAATAAAAGATTTAGCATCAGTTGCATCATTATCCTCTCAAACTTAAAGAAGATTAAAGTCATACATAACAATTTCCTCAAAGTAATTTTCATTTTGAAAGCTGGACATGCTTTCGTAGAACTTTGTTGCATGTCTCAATTGCGGGATGTGGTCTGTGAAATTAAGAATTGATAGATATTACATACACATAAATAAAATACAGCTTGACTCCGGCTGATGAAACTGATGCAGTCCCTGGAGCACCACTGCTCTCTGGTGGAGCAATGCTTTTTCTGCAGCAGTAGGCTACTGCACAAGGTTAAATGTGTATACATACGCTAGTACTGAAATGAGTTACTGGATAATCGATTACTTGATCAACAGAAAACTAATCACTATTTTAGTCATTGGTTAATCGCTTTGATTCATTTACCAAATCATTGTAAATTGACAACACAAGCAATGTCAAGGCAAGGCAGCTTCATTTATATAGCACATTTCAAACACAAAGTACTTTACATAGGCAAAGAAAAACATTAAAAAGACATCATAAAATTGTTAAATTAAATAAAACGAAAGTTTAAATGATTTTTTTCACGTTTTGGACACGTATTTTTGTAAATACTGGATACCTGGGTACAGACTTTTAAAGTTTTTGTTTTTATTGTACTTCATCCATTAGTATATTAAGTTTTGGTAGCACATCTCAATTTTGAAATACTTTAGTTGCCTGACAGGGTTCAATTTCATCCAACAGATTATATGTGAATGCATCAGCAATACTGTATATAGAGCACATACAATAAATGTAATGATATAACACTCCATTTTGCATATGGAGTGCTTGGACACTTTTGCTGCCAAACTTCAATTTACTTCTATAAAAGCTTTAATGTGGGACTTTTACTTGTAATGGAATATTTTTACACTGTGGTTTAATTAAGTAAAGGATTTTCAATTTAGCTTGTTCATGTGCAGTTTGAATTTTCTTAAATTTCATTTGCAGAAATGTGGATCTCTTTAATTAAATTGTAACACTTGAACATTCTATTTCTAGCTGTCTGTTACTCCCATGTAGTCCTGCAACTAATGATCATTTCCATTACCAAATAATCTGACGATTATATTCCCAATTAATTGGTTGCTAGTTTGGTCTCCAAATATGAGGGAAAAAAATGTCTTTCACCATTTCCCAGGGCCTAGAGGATTGTCCAAACTATATTCAATTTATCATGATATAAAACAATGATCAGCAGCAAATTCTTATGTTTAAGAAGCTGCTCTCGCGCAGTTTCTGGCATTTATGCTTGAAAAATGAAATAAAACAATTTATCAGTTAACAAAACAGTTGCCCATTCATTTTCTGTTGACAAATCATTTCAACGCCACTCCCATGTATGCAAAGGCAGGGCCCCTTTCTGGGTTTATTTAAGCACGTCACAACAGCCTCTAACTACATGTTTTACCAGTAGTGTATTAATACCATCTGTCTTTGCTATTTCCGTTGGATTAGATTCACCAAAATCACCCAAATTGTGCGTCTGTCTCCTCTTACTTCTATCAGACAGCCTTGGGCTTCCTGTAGTCCTTGGAGAAACCTTGTAGACATCAGCACGTTTTAGAAAAAGACTTTAATACAACACACTCTGTGCAGCCGGGCCATTTTTATTCAGAGTGAATGAAAATCCTTCACAACGTCAGACAAAATGCAGTCAGTTATTTACACATCCGTAGCTTCGTTTTAAGCCATCATACATATGGAGCATTGAGATACAGTCGATGGCAGCGCATGGCAGAATGTAGCATGGCACGTGAATCCTGAACAGCACCAAGTTTACAGACATGCCTTTTCTCTGTGTTCCCTAAGGCGAGACTTTCTCGTAAACATTTTGCCGCACCTTGGACACGTGTATGGCCGCTCCCCCGTGTGAACCATCATGTGTTTTTTCAGCTCGTTGTTTAATCGAAAGGCTTTGCTGCAAACCTCACACGCGAATGGCCGCAACCGGATGTGTTTGGCTCTACGGTGAGCCATCAGATGGGATCCCCTCTTGTAACACGCAGCACAGTCCTCGCACTTGAACGGCCTCTCCTCTGTATGCTGGATCATGTGAAGCTTGAGCTGAGCTGCACTCGGCCAGCCTTTCCCACACGTGTCGCAGAGGTACGGCTCTTTCCCCGTGTGTTTGTACAGATGCCATTTAAGGTATGTTTTTTGATAGAATTTCTTTCCGCACACTGGGCACGGGTAACCACCTGTGTGCCGCACCACATGCGCTCTCAGGCAGTCTTTTGTGCTGAAGTGTTTCCCACAGTAGGAACAAACACTGGGTTGACGCTCTCTGTGCTTGCTCTGGTGCAGAATCAGATAAGCGAGGGATTTGAAGCTTTTTCCGCACGTTTCACAAATGCACGGCGGTACACTTGCAGTGTGTACTTTTTCGTGATCGTTCAGAAGTCCTGGCTTTGTGTAACATTTCTTGCAGGCAGCACACTGGTACAGTTTTTTGTTCTGCTGATGTCGAACCAGTTCGCACAACCGAACAAAGGTTCTCTTGCACAAGGGACAGGGGTATGAGCCTCTAACTTTATGCGCCTTGGAATAATGCCTTTTCATGAGGACAATTTCTGAAAAGTTCTTCTCACACATGGTGCATTTGATCGTGCGAGATTTAGCCTGGGAGTCATCTGCGTGGTCTGCACAGATTGGAGATTTTGAGGATTCACGTCCCTTTGTTTCCGAACTGGTCTCAGCGTTGCTCCCATTGGCGCCCTCAGCTGATCGGAAATTACACTCGTTGATAACGAAATATTTCGCATTTGCTCGCTTTTTCCTTCGAGGGGCTCTTTTGGAACATTTGTTCTGGTGCTTCTCATAACTCTTGCAGTAAGTAAAACCCTGGCCACATTCCTGACACCTCAGAGGGGATTTGCACGCCTGCACAGCCTGCAAGTCGGCGGGCGCGTCTGTGATTGTCGGGATCTGGACTGCACCACTTGAAACAACTGTATTTTGCACGGAACCCGGCGGGTCCGTCTCTGCTTGCCGTTTACTACCGACTGCACAAATCCTCTGGTGTTTGTCAAAATTCTTTGGGTAAGTGAAACCCTTGCCACAAACGGGACAAACAAGACTATAGTCGTCATTAGACCGCTCACGGTTTGGAGAACTGCTCATATTTGATGGGTTATGTCTTGTGGCACTTGCCAACAATGAAAGCTCAGTCTCACTTCTAGGATTATTATCCTCAATACAAGTCTTTGGTTTAGGATGTACATTTATCTTCTCGAAAAAGCTACTTTGGCTCGCAGAATCTGACAGACTCGCTCTGTTTTTAAAGCAACCACCACTTGTGATCCCGTGCCTCTTTAGTTTGCTAAGGGAACCAAAATCTCTGCCACAAACAAGACACTTAAAGGTTTTTGCGGATGTCCTAATGACAGTTTTCAAGTGGTGTAACCAGTTTTTGTCCATGTCGTCATCATCACTAGACTCACTTTCATCAAAAGGTTGAAGTATTACTCCTACAGAGGCTACTTCAGTCACACCGTCAACATGCTGCTGTCCATTTCTTTCTACATTCCTCATCAATTCGGAACTTGTCACTTTAAAGTTTTCTTCGTTGCCCTTTTTTGAACCACTGCCAAGTAAGTCATGTCCCTGCCGATCTTGTGAGACACGTACGGATCCAGATTTGACAGGCGCATCTCCTTCCTCATTGTCCACCTTGGGCAGGTGATAGGACAGGCTGGAAAGGATGCCGTCATCACCAGAGGAAGACAATGCTAAAAAAAAAGCAAAACACATTATTTTCAGTAACCAAAACTGAGGAAAAACAAATAATACAAAAGAAAATCAGGAACTTTGTGAAAATCCCTGCGAGTACTACCTTGTGGAACTTTGTGCCCATGATGTTTGTGATGATGAAGGAGTGTATTCAGGGGAACGGGTTGATTCATGAAGTCTACGCACTCTTTCAAGATAGAAGGGGAGAGACTGAGCCAAAGGGACGTCTTGAAATGGAACAAAACACTTGAAATCAATTTTAGATATTATTATATTGCATTCATTGTGTTGTGTTGTCATATACTTAGTTAACCCCCTTGTTATTGTAACATCATCCCTCAAACCGCCTTGTGTACCGTTACTGTTACATTTACATCTCGTAATGTCTCCCAGAGAAGGGAAAACTAGTGGAACCTGGTAGTTGTGAATTGCTCTGCCCCTTCCAGGAACCACAAATATATGCATCAGTGTAGATATGATAACTGAACATGTTAATACATTAAAAAACATATCTCATATACAATATACAGATGATTCCACACACGTTTTTACATGCAGCTTACAAACAATACTCTTCGCATTACTGAATTTTCTACTTTTTAGTAGAGCATATCAGAGGAGTATAACGTTACAATTACCATGCTCTGTAGATAATGCGAAGGATGGAAAAACATTACTAACATCTAATTTAGTTTCGGTGCTAACTACTGCTAACAACAAATAATAATCGGTGCAGTCGTACACCAGAAGCTGTTGTAAATGTTAAATATATGACATTTCAAGCTTTATTTGTCCCAGGATTACTGTGTCAGGTTCATACTTGTTCAAGGTTTGGAACAGGTAGCAGCTTCTGCAGCCTGGAGAGGAATTTTCTCATTAGAGCCTGTAAGGCTGAGTCATATTTAGGCCCGAACACTGTTGGGAAGATTTTCTAAAGAATAAAATGACAGAGGACAAGTTACATCCAATCAATAACCAGACATTCAACCAATTTGAATAAAATCAAACATTTTATAATGATAGGAACTGAGAAATAGATTTTTAAAATGTGTTTTCTAACATTATTTTCCAATGGTCATAATCTTTAAAAAGACATAGCACCAACCAACTCACCTGATAAAAGATATCCCTCTGGCATTGATCGTCCATTAGAGTGTGAACAAGCTTCAGGAAGTTTGTCACTGACGCCTTTACTTCAGGATTCGAAGTCTTATGAAGCCCAAAAAAAAAAAGCACTTAAGTAAATGCAAATGGCACAAAGCGTGATGGAGATTTAACGCGAGCGCCTACCTCTTTATCCTGGTTTGTAATGTAGGTGTTTATTCTGCTCAGATGAGGCTGGATGGCCTGTGGCCTGGCAAAATCCTCATTGCGGCACAACTCTAGCACCACCTGTGGGCATAGAGACAAAGAGACCAAACAGTGAAGGTTTTATTTTTCAACTTGCTCACATGAGGAGGTGGTAGCCCATCATCTGGAAACTATCACCAATAGTACCATATACAAGCACTGGATGTATGGGCGGATCACAAGGCTGTGCGTGATGAGGTCAGGTGTTATGATTCATGGACCTGAGTGGTCTAACAGTTATCCTTAAAACAAATAATGTTTTCAGTCTGAAGTGAACATTTGCTCTGGCCCTGGCACTGGCACTGGCACCATTAAAACGAAATTGGTTACTTAAGTTTCCTGGTTTCGTGTTGATGCACAATGTTGCCTTTTTCTAAAGATTAATTCGTAACTGTAGCTTTCAAATCAATTTAGTGGAATAAAAAAGTACATTAAATTTGCCTTTAAAATGTACAAGTTTAAAGTACTTGTGTAGCTGCACTCATTCCACCAGACAGGTGCATAATCTTTCATCTATGGAGCACATTGGACCCTCCAGTTAGAATCTTTGACAGATAGTAGATGTCAAGTCTGTAGCTACAGAATTAAGACATCTAATATCTCTTATTCTTACCTTTGCACGTAAGCCCGTAACTAGTTGGACTCTCTCTGTGTATGTGAGCAGCTCAGGGACTGTTTCCAACACTGTGGTAACGAACTCCTCCAGCAGACCGTAGTACATCACAGCTCCCTGCTTCACTATCTCCCACAGAGCTGCAGACACAAGCTGCAGAGGGGGGACGAGAAGACGGAGAGAGGAAAGGGGAAGGAAGCCTGGAGAAGCAAATGTTACAACTGTATGGTTACAGTATAGAGATTAGAGATAGAGATGGTATAGATAGGGGTTTTTTTATCACTAGAGTGCAAATAAACAATGCAGTTATTGCAATATTCCGCAGAGTTGCGTTGACATTATCCTAAAACATCACTTTATAACGCTATCGTCTTATCTGCGGATAGGGCAAATGCGGACTGACTGGAGATAACATTTAGTTGAGTGTTAAACACTCACCATCCGTTACTGTCTTGCTCATTTTGGCGTTATAAACATGGTGATTTTAGCTATAAATATGTCTATTTGCTAACACGGCAGCCATAGGACAACGTCTGACTGTGAAATATGGAAGCCACGTCCGTGACGTCCGACTTCTCTTTCGGAAATACACGCGTGACGTCGTTACGTACAAACGTGCGAGGCAGTAGCGTTTGTTACGTTCGGTTCTCATAACAATATTCCTGGCTTTTTTTTAAGCACAGAAGGCATTGTTGGTGACACACATTCGGTTGTGTGATAAAAGAGGCGCTCAAGCAGCGGACAAGTTAGAATTGACTCTTTGTCTATCGTTTGTTTATGTATTATGAAGTAATCTGTCACCGAATTACCAAGTTACCCACTAGATGGCGGCATTGTAACATGAGATACGCGTGGCAGCTGGGACGTGGAGTGGCAAAATGTGATGCACAAAATGTAATACAGGTTTTATTTTTAGCCTATAGTGTCAACTTCATTACATTATGGTTATATTGGCACTTCGTAATAATAATAATAATAATAATAATTATTATTATTATTATTATTTAAATCAAATGATCACATGCACACTTTTGTCCAGTTTAGCTGGTCAGTTGTGTTTACATATAGTATTCTTCTGTTCCCATACAGTTTTACCTATTTCAAGATTTTTTTTTTAATAATATGAGATTCTCTGACAACAACGCAGCATGAAAACAAGTATGGTGGTTCTTATCTATTAGAAAAAATTGAAATTATCATACCACCTTGGAAAAGTATTCACTTATTATTAGGAAATGAAAAAGCAGATTCTCAAGTATCATTGATTTTCAGTCAAAGTGATTGTTTCTTATATGGTACATATCATACAACAAATCTGATGCCACCTGTTAACTTGCCCTTTTCATTTATCCAGCTGTACAGCAAACATATTGTGACAGGGCAAGAGAAACAGGAGGAGAGGAAAAGAGCTGGAGCGAATTACAACAGAGAGGAAAAGCAAGCAGTCGTCTGTTTACAGTTTTCTGGAACTGTAGTCAGAAGCATCCTGCCACAATCCCTGACGGTCTGTGACAGTGCTCTATGAACATTTCGGCTGGCCTCAGTGGCTGAGCAGAATTACATTCACAGTGATTATTAATGTCAAGGGTTGAAAGTTGTTGACGTGCAAAACTGTTCATGAAAGCAAGCAGATGCAAAATTCAGTTTGACATTTGTCCATCTTTTGCCGTGTGTCCGTGTTTGATTTCTTTTCATAATGAATATACACTGTTTCACTCCTGAAGTGTTGCAGTCTGTGGACTTTACATAATCATGTCACGTTACTCTGCCGCCTGTCAGGATGAAGACTGAGCTTAATGCCGAAGGTGGAGCCAAGAACTACATAAAACATTTGTGAGGAATCATTCTCCCTGCAGATTATAATTGCGTAACTATCATTCACATTTCCCTACAGCAAATAAGAATAGTGTAAAAAGGCAAGGCACCGCACTTTTGCCATTTAATTAATTCTCTTTCAGATTGTGTCAAGGAAATGTGGTACTGTGTGTGTGTGTCTCTCTCTCTCGCTGTCTCTCTCTGTGTGTGTGTGTGTGTGTGTGTGTGTGTAACTATGAGGGAGTAAGACATAATAATGCAGAGAGAGAATGACAGATGGGAAGAGACAGAGAGATTCAGGGAGAACAGGAACAGCAGATTTGTAGTGACAGCCTGCTCAGTCGGAAGTTGTAAGATTGTTTAGGCTAAAACCTCCACCACATACATGGAAACCAGTTCCAACCAGAATCCAAAATATTACACAAACAGCATTGTTAACCCTCAAGTAAAATCTCACCCATTTTGCAGTTTATTTTAAATATATTCTAGTAAGTGTAGCCCGTGCTTTTTAGTGGTACATAAGAACTAACATTTACTGGGGCTTCGTGGCAACAACACTAAGAGCCAGCGCATCCATCAGATGTGAGTCAGAGAGGATTGGCAAAAACTTTATAGCAGCTTTGCGTGAGCTTACTGTGACAGTTTAAGTTTATTATGACATTTTGTGATAAATGTCAGGTATGTTTTCATCAACAGGAAGGTATACTTACTGTTTGAAGACCAGCACTGATCCCAGGATTTTAAGCTGAATTAGTCAACGTTTCAAACAAAAATCCAATGGAAGCGCCTCTGGGACAAACTTAAAACCACCACTGTCACATTCAAATGATGTTTTTCTAAGGCAGAACAGTGAGGCAGGTAATAATATATTATGTTTAAGTGAAACAAAGCTTGACATTTCAGTATAAATCCAAATAGGTCAACAGCAAGTTGAGAGCGGACACTAAAAATAAATACATTTCAAAGTAAAAGAGTATTATACAATTGAAAGGTGGATTGTAAACCCGAGTTTACTGTTACTGTTATTAGTGTGGCTTAAAATGCAGCCTTTGAAATCAGTTTGATTATTTTATGAAGTTACAGGTTATGCATGCACACTGCTTCCTCTCTTATGAATTAACCAACGTGATGTTCTGGAGCACCGATCAGCACTGCCTGAGTAGTTACTTAACCACATTGCCACATGTGACCAGTCTTCCTTGCAGCCGACAAATGACCTGTCTTGTAGCTTTAATCATCTGATCCTTGTAAGACTGATCTAATAAGGTGAGGCCAAAGTGGCCTTGAGCTTAACAAGATGTAAGCCCATATAAAAACATACTTTTGGGGCCAATACCTGCCTGCATTTTAAGATAATTCAAGGTCTACAGGCAGAATAATTTGCACTGAAGGGAGTAAACAGAGAAAGAAAGGCTGTCCTTGTTTATAACCCTAGTGGTACAGTAAGACAGAAATATATGTCTCTTAAATGTTTAAAGCCTCTTACTCTTTCACTCTCACAAACACACACATACAGAGTCACACTTTGAAGCATTATCTACCTTATGCATGGCAAACACGCTCACAAAAGGTCTTTCCGGACAGTTTCCTAAACTTTAACACATACGAATGCGAGTGAGAATAAAACTTTGTGCCAAAAAGAGGCAGCTGAGGGCCGATGCTGCATTGCGCCGTGGTGGGAGTAAATCAAGTGCCTTTGTCCCTCATTTCAGAGAGGGCTTTGATGTCACTGCAATAAGCTGCAGCTCATTAAAGGGACTTCAAAGATACACCCCCTAGGCCACGACCACTCACTGCTCTGTAGGAAACGTGATTGGAAATGCCGTGGGGTCCGGTATCTTTTCCATGATTAACGCCTCATTAACTGGCCATTATTGCTATCAATTACCCCAAAATGCGCTCGGTAACTTCAGGGATCAAGCGAGTGGCTATTTAAAATGTGTGATGTAAAGTAAGAACATTTAATGCTTTGCTATCACTTTACACTGAGCTCTCTCATTTGAAGTATTGAGCTTTCTGATATGGTCCCTCTGCAGTGTTTCCAATCTTTGATTTTAATTCTCTGGGCTTTGTATGTTATTATGCCAAAACGAGAGATAGCAGTTGTAGTTTTGCATTCACCTGCGTTGTCCCTTGCACTTAAAACTGACTTTCCAAATCTAACTTGATCTTTTAACTTGTGAAATCAGTTATGCACCAGTGAGAGGGTGGATACATGTGGAGTATACACATGTACCTTTTTTTTTGCTATCCATTTTGTGGATCATTTTCTTCCTTTCAGACAAAAGTTCTGAATTATTGTTGGCATTTCAAAAATCCAAAAAGCTGTGAGGTACCACAGGGTTCTGTTTTCATTGTATAGTACTTTATATAGTCACATAGGTCTGAAGTAAAGGCTAAACAGAACAATGACCTACCTAAGGAAATTAGTTTAACTAAATCAGTTTAATTTGAATTTCCCTTTTTGGACGGTTTATGTTTTTATAAACCTAGATTCAGTTCACGAGTACATTCATTCATTATGAAGTAGCTCTTATTGCTAAATAATACATGTTGATTAGACTAGGTTTTGGCACATTTATTTATGCTTATGAAATGTACTGCCGAGTGTTGGATTGACTTGCATTGCTTACCTGATTTGCAAAGAAACAAACAAATAAAATAAAAAAACAATTAGCGAATTTGAATCGCATTATGAGACGAGCAACTTTTCCCCCCGGTCCACGCTGGCCTGTTAGAGGAGCGCGCCGTGCAGCCAATCACAGGCACGCGCTGCTCAGCTCTACTAAGCGTGGATTAGCTACAACCAACTGCAGTCTGCAGCTCTGGGAGGGAGAGGTAGTCGCTGCCATTCACTACTCACTCTCTATTTTATTATTAGCTCACTTGGATCCGGCAGCAGCGCTTTTTTTCTTTAGCAGCGGTGGCTCTTTTTTTGTTGTTGCAATTGCGCAACCGAGTAGCTGCACATATTTGGATCTCAGGTAAAGGTGGCAGAGAGAAACGGCTGTTTTTTTTGGAGGGGTGCCGCCGTCGGACGCTGTTACAGTAGGCCAGGTAGGACTCAGTTGATGGCCCGTTTCATTTAAAATCCACGCCGCGCGCCGAAGCGCCGCTCTTGTTTTTTCCGCGTCCCGATGTTCAGGACGGCTAATTACCCGACGGTGGATCCCGCGCCCACCATCATGCACGGCACCTGGTTTACCACGGGGTGCCGAGAAAACACGCCCGTGGCGGTGGAGAAACCCAAGAAAAAGGCGTTCAGCCTGGTCAAAATCATGTCTCTCGGCAACAAGAAAGGGCACGGCCAGCATCCGCACAACCACCCTCACCAGCACCACCACCAGCAGCAGCAGCAGCACCACCACCACCACCACCACAACAACAACATGCCCTTTACGATCCACTGTCACATCGGGAAAGAGATCAAGCACATTTGCAGCAATTGCAGTCGCGGGAACGACACACAGGACGGTGAGTAGGCTCGAGCCGTGTGTGGTTTCGCCCATAGCGGCCCCGCGGTGCCGCCGTCCGGGAGATCACTCCTCATTATCCGGCGATCGCCGCCCCTCCGGGCTGCTGTGCGCGTTTGATCAGGCGGTCCTCGGTTGACCGTGCTCTGCTTCTCCTTCGTGTGTCTGCTTATGTGATGTTGTTCTGTAGTTTCACGTTTTAAGTGGGTCAAGGTATGCCTCGACGACGGCGGTGCACTGTTGCTGAAAGTGCCTCCGACTGCATCAGAACTTCTTTGCAGGGTCGGGCCCTTAACTTGAATTGCAACCTTTTTATAGGTTTGCATCACACAAATAGATTTCTGAATGACTCTTTAATTATGCGGGAAGCTTAATTAAAAAACACGTGTGGGCTAACCACACGTGTGCTCGAAACTGTGCGGGCTGTTTGCACAAAGCCATTTCCAGTTCAGTGTCATTACATCATCACTCAGCCATCTTGGTATGCAAACAAGTGTTTTGAAATTAAAAAGCAGCCACATCAATGTGTTGTGTTTCCAGTAGGGTGAGAATGTGGGTTACATGCAACACCGTGAAGATGGGCAAAGATGCTAATGTGCCTTGAAAGGCTCGCCTGCCTCTGTACGGGGACCTGGAAGAGGATTTTCTCCCTTCTTTTCCTTTTTTACTTTGCAGATTGAGCTCCTCTCTCCTCAGCCAGCATTTGGTCAAGATGGTAATTAATTACATCATCGTGCTTTTAAATTGTAGACATTCTGGTTATGTGTTTTCTGCCTGGAAATGGTTCAGTGAACAAAACAACAAAAAAAAGATTTGCTGGTATTTAACAGTATTTGTGGATCATCAGTCTTTTGCGCCAATACAGACAGATATATAGAGCATCTTCACAGGATGTACCAAAAATCCCAGTCTAAGGGGTTTAAAAAATATATTTTAAAAAGAATCCTCCTTTTGTCAAAATAATATATATATATTTCAGTAACGTGGAGAAGACATGTAGCGTTTGATGTTGTGAACTGATGTTCAGTTTGGAAACATTTCTTTTATTCAAGTTACTAAAAGTGTGTAGCAGAGCTGGTTGTTACTTGGCCGTTGGACCTTTTTGTTTTAATGATGTAATTTGAATCTCTGCTGGATTCGATTAGCATTGACTGTAGAGTTAGTTATAGAGCATTGTGGTGGCCGGATTGCTAATTTGGTTGGCTCTGAAGCACCAGAGCATTCAAGTGACGGTCCGTGGGACTGATTTCCACTGCATTACTGTCATTATTTGTCATGCTGGCCCACTGCCCCGGGGAGGTGACTGGCCTGCATAGCGATACGTCTTGTGTTGGCAAACATCATGATTGTGAATGTAATTATTTCAAAACAAGCGACCAGCACACAAGGTGATGATCTGATGCAATGTGGTGACACTGACAACTGACACGACATGCTCTGCTAGAGGTCACTTCTAGTCCGTTATCCAGACCCAGTCATGAGAACTTGGCTTTTTCTGCATTTGTGTTACTTATTTTATTTTTTTCAATTAGTGTTGTAGGAACCATAGAAGTGTTTTTGTACTCTTTAGCAAATCACATGTACTTTTAAAAAATACTTTTTGAATATTTATCCTACCTACCTATTTTTTTTTATAGGCAGCCATTGACGTCAGTTCATTCTGCAGAGACTTGTACCTGTCTAAATGAGGTGATATGTCTTCTGTCATTGCTCCCACAAACCCAGAAATGTTGACATCTGGCAATGTAAGACTATGTTGTCGTTGCACAAGCAAATGATGATGTAAGTTTGACAAATGAAAGCAGACAGGATGTATTACCCATCTCAAGCAAGTATGAAGCCTCTGCAAGCTGATTGTTACACTGTGTGGAAAATGAAGGGAAACCAATGGCTGCCAAGAAGGTACAGGCAGTAAATTACATTCCGATATCAGAAACATTTGTACTTTGCTGGTCGTCTGTTTGTCCAAGATTGTCGCAGTCAGCTGTTTGATTCAGGGCATGTTACTTTGTTTGTTCTGCTTTTAAAGGACTACTAGTTTGGTAGTAAGGAGACTGGAGAGCAGAGTTTGAAAAACTGCTCAATATCTAAAGTCACAGCGTAGTTTATTTGCTGCTAGCGGTGTTCACAGTTTTTAGATCTGTTCACAAGCTGTTGAGTGTGTTTTGAGTCAGAGATTTCAGTTTGAATACCTCTTTATGATCATACCTGGAGCTAAAACCCTGTGTGTGTGTGCCCTGGTGTCTAATGTTTTTGTAAGTGGGGCTGTTAGTAGCCCTGGATTTCAGAATGATTTTAAATATAACATGTATTCACTTTTAATGGTTTGTGTTCTAATAAAACACTTAACATCCTTTTGCTTTTGATGTCCAACGGTACGCGAGAGCCTAAAGCGATGGGGCCTTGTGAATATTTGATGAGGAGTAGAAAGATTTCCCCTTAATGAGGTGCTTATCAGTCTGTTAAGTGTGTTTTGGCAAACTAATGCCAACCGCTCAGTGTGATGCAGCCTCAAACTGTTTAGACTCGGAGCGTATCCTGCGTATTGCTATCTGATTTGCAGGTTTGTTTATACTTTCCCAACCTCATCCACTACTAGGGAATTCAGGAGGCCATTTGGCACGGATTCTAGCTGCTTGGGTCTTTTGTAAGCAAAAGTGTCTGCTGCATTTGCTGCTAGCTCTTCTGCATGATTACTAGAATATCACCTCCTCTGCATCCTTACCTTAACTTTTTTTCGTTCCCCTACAGCTGAGGAAGTAGAGAGGCTGGCCGCCATGCGTTCCGAGTCCTTGGTCTCGGGCACCCACACTCCACCCATCCGTCATCGGAGCAAGTTTGCCACTCTGGGACGCCTCCTTAAGCCCTGGAAATGGAGGAAGAAGAAGAGCGAGAAGTTCAAGCAGACCTCTGCTGGTACATGACATTTTTACTTAATTCTACAGTATGTTAATAATAAAAGCACAACAAACACATGCAGGTGCCACATGTTTCATAAAAAAAACATTATTCAGTTTTTTAAATATCCAGTTTGGTTGTGGAAATAAATTCAGTGTATATCCTTTGGCCAAAAGTATTAAGTTTCAGTCTCCAGGGTGATTGAAAATGCGGCAAATTGATTCAGCAAAAGGGCAGCGTTAAGAGTTTCATCTTTTGAGGTCTCTTTAGAGTTTGTTTGATCTTGCAGCCCAGTGTTGTTAGGGGGCAAGTAAAGGACATGCTCTCTTCAGATGTGGTTGTATTTATTTTCCTTGGCTGACACATCCTGAATTCTGTTGTCAGCCTGGTGGACAGGACGAGACACTTTGTCAGACTGCATCTTGCGGGTTGGAAGCAGAATTCTTGCTTTTGTAGAAGGGTTATGAGCAATTGCACAGAGACCTGAATCCAGTATGAGCGGGACAGGATGTTCTGATTTAGTAATATTATTAAATTGGCATTTTGAATGTGTGAATTTACTGAATTAATCAGTCTCTGTCTTGTTTGACCATGTTTGCTGTGACTGCCTCACTGCTCTTTTCCTGTCTCTCATGTGACCACAGGGACTAATGTGACTGCTTTTCATCGCCATGACTTTACACAAGCACAAAACGTGCACTTGACTTTTAGGTTGACATTACCTTTCAGCTCGGCTTTGACTGTTACTGTTTCCAGAGTGCTGTTTGGCTGTAGCTTTGTGTTTTCTGCCCTGGCACTTCAGCAGTTTCTCTGGACTAAGTGGTATTTTTGGAAAACACCAAAAACACTGACTTTGAGTGTTTTTTTTTTTTTCTTTATACTTTAGCTTAAATACTTGATTTTTATTTTTTTTAGGTTATACTGCTATTTCAATAGAGTACGTACTTCATGAACATTAATTGGGATGTTTTCTGTACTTTGTTACATTCATGTATGCTCTATGATAACAGCATCTCCGCTGTTGTGGTGAAGGACAATAATCGAGAGCTTAGCAACAAAAGGGCTTTTTTTCCTGTTACAATGGTGTTAATGCACAGTGGAGTTGAGGGGAAAAGCTTGCTTCATCACTTTTGTTTTCCACTTGTTTTCTATGCACATTGCTGCTATTGTTCTATTCAATTCTTGTTGATAGCAGCATGATGGTGGAATATGACCTACCAGCATATCTCACTGGAACGGCCTCCAAGTGGAATTTCTTCGTTGTTTCGAGCTGTAGGTGGTGTGCAGTCTTGCAAGTATCTCCAACGCTCATGTGGGTTCTTTAGCTGCAGAGACGCCACTACAGCTGCGCACACACTGTCACATCAATTTCAGCAAGAAGCATGAACCCAACTTTTAAATCCCCAAATAGGAGGAATGTGGCCTGCACTCGTGCATGAAGAATATAGCCGGTGAGCCGGTGCAGTAAATTCAAATGAAGTGGCTGCAGGATTTTGAACTGTAGTGCTCAGCAGACTCGGCACACGTTGGACTTAAATGGAGATTTAAAGCTGCGCTAATAAGTTCTTCTATGTAAACAATAGCTCCAATGACTACAAATGTGTAATTTGAAAGGGGTTTATAATATGAACCGACAGAGAAGCACCTAACTCTCCTGGTCACTTTAGCTCTTCTTACTATTTTTCATTGTTTTGGTTTTATGTCCCACGTACTGTTTTTGTTTACTCCTAGGGCTCTCATCAGCCTCTTTCACAGCCGCAGCGTGAATCTGTTTTCAGCAAAAAAGCCCCGATTAACCCACTGTATGCTTCTTCTGCCACAAAGTGGCAGACAGAAAATGTTAGCTTGTGAACATAGTGCAGCATTTAGCAGCTAAAGAGTCAGATATTTTCCCCTCAGAAGCTGGTAAAGATGGAGGAATATAAAGAGTGAATTGGAGTTTTAGTCAGGTCAGAGATGCGACTCCAAATGAATCCCAGTTCTCTGTGCCTACCGGCTACAGAACTATTTTGAGCAAGCATGCTTGTTGATGTAACTTAAATCGGAGCAAAAATTAAAAACATAATAATCTGATAAGTAAAACTGATGATTTGGAGACCTATTCCAAGAAAGATAGCTCAGTGTAATTATTTACATACTTTTAGTCCTCTTGTAATTTGTATTTTGTTGTGATGAAAGCTGAGTTTAGAGGAACGAAATTCAGCGTTCCTAATCTAAGAAACCATATTGACTTTGGTTAACCTGTACCCATTTGATTTGCCATCATTTAATTTGTCAATGCTAAGATGGCCGCCTATTTTTTTTACTATTAATATTGTATACTATTAATACAATTTATTGTACTAATACTTTGGCAGCTTGAGCTTTAGTTTGAAATCTCCACAGGGCATTGTTTGCCATTTGTCAGCCTGTTGCTTAAAAACAGGAGGAACATGCTGTATGGTAGCACTTTACGTTCATCTCATTAGAGACAAAGTTGGTGTATAGTGGTGAATCCTGCTGCACCGCTACGCTCTTGGACTTTCCTGACCCCGCGTACTGTCGTCTTGTCTCTGCAGTACTCTGTGATGCCTTACTGTTGGCTATGTTTCCTGTATCAGTAGGGAGCAGACTAGCCACTGGGCATGCAGATGTTGTCCTAGATAATTGGACACTGAGCACAGTCGAGGATTATGAATGTGTTGTGATAATAAGCAGATGAAGGCCAGCTCTGGAGGACTACAGTCGTCACCTCAGAAAGGAAGGAGGGGAGGGCCTCATCTGCCTTATGTCTTATCGTGCTCTGTACATTAACACAGTACTCGCAGTGAGCTTGTTTCACCAAACGATCTTTTAAGGATCGATTAAGTCATCTAATGCAACATTCTTGCTGTTTATTAGCCTAATCTTACACACACACACACACACACACATTTCCTACCTGCCCATTGATTATATACTTCATGAAGAGGAAAAACAAATGTCACATTACAAACCTGCTATATCCTTTTGTATGTGTTAAGGTCACGTTTAGCCATATCCAAGCTTCTGACATGTGAGCCTTTTTTTAAGCTTTTGCTTCTCATTGATAAAATACTCCATGAATGTTTTAATACAGTTTTTGTGAGGCTCAGGATGAGAGAATTGCCTTGGTAAAAGCCTCCACTTTGAGCAGCTGAGCCTCAGGGTTGGTAGGATATGTACTGACTATCTGGGTCACTTCGCTGTGGAATATATTTTCTCAAAATAAAAAAGGGTAGTGTTCTCCGATCAATACAGACTGTACTCAGTTTTACCAGTTTCTTTTAATATTCTCTCAGCTGAGTCTCCCTGATGAGTCTAATCTTTTCATCTTGGTACAGATTGAGTGACTGGAGCGTTGCGCACAACTTGGGCCATAGTGGACTGTCCAAAATAGAACTTGGTTGATATTCAAGGTGATTTAGAGGACTGCTTTTCATCCTCTGATATGAAAGTTTGTGCTGTGTGTTTTGGTATTGATGGGCCCATAGTTTGTTTAATGGTTTAATCGGTGTACTTCAGCTGCACACTTGTATGTGCATTCACAGAAGTAATAGACCTTATTGCAAACTGACAGCTGATTATGAGGGAAATTATACTCTAGATCACAATTAAGTGTTTTCGCAAGATTTTCCTGATGAAATTAACGTGAAATTCCATTTCTTGCACACTATTGATGTATCTTTTAAATATTAAACATGTTTTTTGCAAGACTAGCTCGCTCCACTTCAATTATAACAATTCCTTCTCCTTTTGTTTTATGAGCACACAGTGTCTGTCAAATCTGAAGACATATCCTCGCAAAGGAGTTTGAGTTAATGGTATTGCGTAACAGTGCACATCCCATGGCATAGCAGTTATGTCATAAAGCGTTGAGTAATTACTTTTCATTTTGGATGAAACCACAGAATAATCTCTCAACATATTACAGCACAACCAGCCTACCGTCAACCTTTAGCCCTGGGTTTTCCCACTCTGGCCAAGAGATCATGCTGATTTTTATTTATTTTATTAAGAGATTTGTCAATTTGATGAACATTGTGTCTGTCAACCAAAAGACTGACATCATTATTTTTTTTAATTATGAAAATGAAGTGTCATTGAATAAATGAGAAAAGAGATGGCCTAAAGACTAAAAATAGTAACCTTAGTTACTATGTATTTTTATGTCTTAATGCCGTACATCTCAAAAAAGATGACATTCAAAACCACTACTTAACCACTACCACTACTTATTTTCCAGGTGGCAGGCATTATTAATAGCAACCTCTCCATTAAAAGGTACAGCAGTTCAGAAAGTTAAGTTTGAGAATGCACAGGTACAATGAAGTGAAATGTACCATACCCGACTGCCTCTTGATGCCTGGGGTGCTCTGGGTAAACAATCTGGTGAACTGGCTGCATTCACTCCCAGTTAGGAAAACAATCCTCTATGTTGAGTCTGGGCCAACTCTTTGATACGTCTTTTTTACTATCCCCTTGATATACTTGACCTAATGTTAAATTTGCTGCCACTGGGGGGGAAATAATCCTTTTTTGATGGAGCCGCCAGCATTAGCATCCCAAGTAGCATCTACAAATGGCACAATTTCCTTTCATTTCACACTCTTCAATTTACCACTTCGTAGGGCTTCAGTGGAGATGATTCTTTGTGTGACACAGTGGTGATATTTTGGTCACGTATTTTTGTAATTTTCCCCAAAATATTTTTTGCTGCTTTACTAATTCTTGGCTTGGAGCTGATCTCAACGAGACTTCTCTTTTGAAAACTTTTGAAGTATGGAGTGATATTGAACAGCTGGTATCCTGGAGGAACTGGTAATGGAGCATACTGTTTGATGATAACTTGCTCTGCTGGGGTATTTTCGAACACTGAAGCACAGAGTATCCAAATTTCTGCCCCGGGGGCCTGCCCGTCTGACATTTTGTAGGACATTTGTGTTTTTAATTTTCAGTCTCAGCAGTTGTTTTAAAATGTTGTGACTAAGGGCAAGGAAAAGAGAGGTCAAGCTGTTTTCATGAATCCACACTGAGGATGTATTAGCGTTGAACACACTTGCTTACTGAGAGAGCTGGGACAGGACTCCTGGGTCATATGTAAAGCACACATGGCACAATCTGTGATCTCCCTCTTAAGCAGTAGCTACAGAGGCCTGCAGGGGACTTCTTTGCTGATCCTCATTTCACATTATTAATTGGTTTCAATGCAGGGGAAGATTTTAAGATGACCTAACGTGATTTAGCTATGGGACATGCTATCTTGTGCATAATGCATTACAACGAGAAGTGTTGTTGGAATATCTCCTCCATCCTTTATCTCGTCTGTTAATCATGGACCAGTTTTCTAGCTTTAGGTGTTCAGAAGAGAAGTAACAGTTTCGCATTATCTTTACAACAAAATCCAGGATTTTTAATCCTGCTGTTCTCGCAACTGAAATTTCTTGGAATTCTGATCTTTTATTGCATAAAAGAACAAAATATGTACCATTACACGGAGACCACTTATACTGTAGATACAGTCCTGCTCAGGTCTATGTTAAACATAAGTTTGATAGGCTATATTCTTCTTATTGTCAAATTCCATAAAAACAAAAACAAATGAGTCCTACTAACAAGTAAAGCCTGATATATCTTATTAATGCATTACATCTCCATTGTTGTCCAAAAATGATCAAAAACATGTTGGTGAGCCACATGGTTCACTTTTGCTGAGAACTACAGTGCCCGGTTTTTTTTAAAGAAGTTATTGAGTCACTTCTTTAAATAAAACTATGTATTTTGGACCTGTTTTAAAGGTTAATATCAGTTGGAGTGAATGGGTTTGGGGCTGATTGCAAAATACATAATAGGGAAGAATAGCGCATGGGGTTTGTTAAATAATGCCCGCCGTGTCATTTAGGTTTCATCAGCTCTCGTTTTCAACAGAAAACACTATCTAAAAGGTCCTATTAATATTACCAGATCTGGGACAAAATCTCGCAAAGGATATGGAGATTTTATTGATGGCCATGGCTTGCTATTTTTAAAGTCCTTAATGGACTTCTAGGTATTGTCAGTGTCACTGGTGGAAAACCATGGCTCGTGATATTAAACAATTTTGCCTGGGGACCCCTAGAAATCTGAAGATCTTTTCCATTTTAGTTTTGTGTTATTGTAGTTTGACCAATATGAAAATGATTTTACCATTATTTTCCCTTTACCCCCTCAGCTTTGGAGAGGAAGATGTCAATGCGACAGAGCAGAGATGAGTTGATCAAGAGAGGAGTGCTGAAAGAGATCTTCGAAAAAGGTGAGTTGATGATATACAGTCTTATTTAACAGAGCTGGAAACTGTCTGGGGTTTTAAGTAGAAACTGCGAGGGGTAGACGGGTAGACATGGTGCACTAAATTGGAAGGTCTTTTAGTTATTCATCTCATTAATCAGTATTCTTTGAAGTGTACTCTTCAAGATTTGGCACGGAGCATCTAGAGATATAATCTTTCATTATAGAAATTTTGTAGGGTTTTATGAATTCTTTGATCTTGATTCGATGTGCCTTTGACACCCTGTATTCAAAGCTAGAGTATATTTGAGTCTGACAGCAGGGTGCTCCATGCCTCAGGACATCAAAAACAAAGTTGTCGAAGCTGATGAAGTCCATTGACTCTTGCCAAAATGTGAATCAAGCAAATTAGGAAATATATGGCTACTTTCATATTTTATTGTTTTACAAATTACGTTTTTTGGACAATGTTCAAAACTAAGAACACTCTTTGATGTCAAAACTAAAACAAATGTCATTACGTGCACCCTAAGCTTACAGACGCTGTCCAGTTCAGTAAATAGCTCAAATCTGATAAACTGAATATCTACCTCCCCTGTCTTTGCACATCTGTGCCACTCAATAGAATGCATATTAATCAGGCCAGGTGTGCTCAATTATTCTGCCCATGCCCAACCTAGTTTCCATAATCAAAAAAAGCTTGTATGCACAGCTTGATAGATCATCAGTGGTTATTTTTATGCATGCTAAGCATACAGTTAACACATCTAAGAAAGCTGTATTCTTTTGTCACCACTGACGTCCCTCTGATGTACAAATACACAACAAAATAAATTCTGCTGTGGCATGCACAGGCCTCCACCTCAATGGCTGAAATTAAAGATACAATCAGATCTTTCCTCATGAAAATACTTCAAATAAGTGTCTATGAAGGTTTCCCTTTGTGACAGCTGGTTACAGTAATGACTTGCACCTTGAATATCGTGAGATAATTAGTAAATGTTAGAGAGTCTATAGGGGTAAGCATTCTTGTGGTTTTCTGTTTTGGAATGGGGAAGTTTTCAAATATAAATGCATTGTTTGTTGAAATATGTGAGCAGCGAATTACACTGTCAGCCTCAAAATGTGATCATGCAAAAACCATCAAAAGGCTCAGTGCTGTAAAAGAATTAAAAAGTAAAAGTTCTGTCAAACTGCTTAGCTGACACCGTTCCTTTGTCTGGTCTGTGGTGATAAAAGGCTCTTGGCTCATTGAACAGTCTTAGCTTCCTGAATCCCTGACTGTTCAAACAAAGTTAAACTTTGTTTAGGAAGTCTCTTTCTTGTGCAGTCAAACACATTTTCGACGCTTGTCAGATTGATGCTTTTTTGCGTTTAGCAACCGTAGAGTTCCGATCATCAATGGACGGAGCGGTCTGCACTCGGGAGTCCTCTATTAAGTCATCTATGGTCCTGCCCACCAAGAAATCTGTCACGTACCAAGGTGACCTTCAGGATACCCCCGCCAAGCCGCCGATGTACCACAAGCAGCCTCCTGCTCTCCCTCCAAAGCCTTTCTCTAGGATCCCAAACCATAGCACAGGTCAGTGGTCTTAGTCAGTACTCAGTTGCAAGTTTACATTTTTCTAATCACTTTTCCCAAACCAATATACATCATTTTTGAACCCTACTTATTACTTTTCACATTATTGGTATTTATTTCACCACCTCGGACTGTTTAAAAACAGTAAATTCTCACAGTGAATGCTACTTATTTTGACAAATGAGCCATGACCTCTGTTGCTCTAAACCCTACCTGTGTTGCCTCACATGTGCATAGGATTATAGTAGTCTCATTAAATTCCCCTGTGGTTAGGTCAGCTGGACTCTCTTTGTCATTGTCAATCTGTCAGTCAGAGGGAAGTGACATTATCCCGGCCTAATTCCCACCACTCTGCGCTGACGCTGGAGCCGTGTCTGATCGTCCATGAGCTCTGGTTATCCGTCTGCACCTGCAAAGTGTAGTGGATGCGATATGACACAAGTTAGCCCAGTGGAAATGTTCAGTTATCCCTCCTTATGTCCTGTTTTATACATGATTTTGTTTCTCTCTAGATTCTTGCCAGCCAATGAAGTTGCCCTGTATGCCAGGGGGGAAGCACTCTCCACCTCTGCCTCCCAAGAAAGTGATGATTTGTGTGCCTCCAGGGGTGTTGGACTCGAGCTCCTCTTCTCCATCCCCCAATCCTCTTAGCAGTCTCTCCCAAAAGTGCGGCCCTCCCCAGGGAATGTCTATTCACCACGGCACCTTGCTGCCCTCTCAGCTCGCCGGTCTGTCCAGTCTTCACCAGAGCCACGGTCACCCACTCCAGCTTCAGTACGGCAGCTTGCACGCGCCCAGCCGCATCATCGAAGAGCTCAATAAAACCCTGGCGCTCTCAATGCAGAGGTTTGAAAGGTTAGTAGCCATCAGTGCTCAGGTCATTACATCCGATTGTCCTCCAGTGAATGCAGGGAGGGATTATGGATCGGCCTCTATTTGTCTGTCTGTACATCACACATAATATCTGGGTTGGATTTTGACAAAACCCTGGGGAATTAAATGTGTCAGTGTTTCATGCTGGCATTGAAACTATTCTACAGAAGTTATTGCTTAATACTGATTGGCCTAAAAGGGTTGCCGG